>PVJD01004272.1:0-140966 GCA_004026545.1 Mormoops blainvillei
GATGATATACAGCACGTAGTAGGCATCCAAGTGGAGATGCCCAGTCTGCCGTTGGACGTAGGAGTCTAGCGTTTTGGGGGAGAGCAGGGTGGAGATGTTAATCGGGAGTCACTGACGCAGGAATGTGCCTCCAGCAGTGAGGTCGGATGAGGTCACTAAGGAGAAAAGGTAGAAAGAGAAGGGAGGAGGGGGTGCTGGAATGAAGTCCTTGGCCTGTAAATGGTGCAGTTGGCAGGGGAGCCTGTTCTTCCTCAGCCTGGAGCACCTTCCGTCACCCTGAAGGCCCGGGCTCCTCTCTTCTGTGACGTAGGATCACGGTGCTCCGCCCCTCCCTCAGGAGACAACAAGGTCCGCGAGCGCCAATGCTGGACGCTCTGCCAGGTCCTTCCGCACCGGCACTGGCGCTGCCTCCCTTCTCCTGCTCGGGTCTCGAGGCAGCTAAGGATTTCTCTGTTCTCTGCTGATTTTCTGGCTTTTCTGCCACCGAATTACAGCAGACTCCCTGAAAGCATGTTGTGGGCTCTGGAGCTGGCCCGTGGCTGAGCACTGCTGTGAGGACACCGCTCTGAGCGGACAGTCACTCAGGCTGGGACGGGCCGTCAGACTCCACATCCCACCTGTGTCAGAAGACGTTGAGGTAGGACTGTTGTCAGGGGCTAGGCGTCTTTCTGGCATGCAGTCCTTACTTCCTGCGGATCAACTCCAGACCAAGAGGGGCTGGCTGTTGTTCAGAGAACATTCTGAGACTATTCCCAAATGGAGAAACCTACCACTAGGAAAAAGATGGGATAAATAGAAAAATCCACTGCAAGTTTATTCTTTCTAGCTCTTTCCTTCTCATCGCCCCTACTCCAAAGGTTGGCTAGTTGCAAGGTGGATTCGATTTGAGCCTGTGAATAATTAAAGATATTGCTAGGATTAGTACAAAGAATATGATAAGACCCAGATACTGAAGGGGGAGAGAGCTCTATGAGGAAATCCCAGTGAAGGACAGCTGCTATAAGAGATCACAGAATTTAGCTTATAGTTCCTAGAAAAAATAAAACAAAACAATAAAGCCTGCGCACTCATTTCTTGGCCTGTCTGTCTCTCTGTTAGTGTCTATGGGGGTTCTTAAGGAGAGAGAGCCCCCCTCCCTTCCAAGTCTCCTCAGCTCTGCCCCCTGACTCACTGTAGTGGGCACATCAAGAATTTTCAATAAACATCTGATGACCATATTAAAGAATGTTGGTCAAAATCAATAATTTACATTTTGGTATAGCTAATGACTATGCTGTTTTTTTCCCTCCCAGATGTTGGTTTTGATGGAGTTGGTTACTTCTCAGGACCACTTCTGAATCTTGATAGTAAGACAGACCAGATCATTGGTGTGGGAGATTATCTTGTTATTTGCTATTGCAGATTATGTATGTGAAAGAAGAGGGGACCAACATGTGGCCTTGTTTTAAGTCATTCAGGACGAGCTTTCTAGGTCAGTAGCCCCTCCCTGCCCGTCCTGATTCTCCCGGTGGTGTTATAGTCAAATGCGGTCAAAGCTCTGAAATGACGCTGAAAGCCCAGGTGACTGTTGAGGCTGCACGGCTCAGACCGCGCACAGCACTAAAGGCTGGTGTCTGACCAGTGCGTGACAAAAACACTGCTCATCTCTCCAGAGCATTGTCTCCGCGATGGCCGCATCCATGCTGACAAGAGGGCAGGAGACCGAGAGGCCCGGATTTGGAATTTATTAAGAGGCAAATTGTGTATAGTTTTGATGGATTTGGATTAGGTTCAGCTGGACGTTGCAGAAAAACAAAATACAACCAAACCAAAACCTTCCACCTTCCTAGCACTTGGCTTCCATCCCCAAATCACAGTATGGTTCAAAATATATGCGGAAGCATCAGCCATCACATCCCAGTGTCAGGCAGGAGGAAGAAGGAAAGGCAGAAAAGCTAAAAAGTGCCTTTCCCAATAGAGACACCGTCCTTTAGCCCTAGTTTCCAGAAGTCCCATTCTCTATTTACACATTGCGATACACGGAATAATGGCTCCTCCCCAGAGAGATCCGTATTCTACGACCTGAAACAGTGTCTATCTACCTTAAAAGGTGAAAGGACATGTAATTACATTTAGGCCCTCAAGATGGAGAGATTATCCTGGAGTGTCCAGGTAAGATCGGTGCCGTCACAAGAGTCTTTACAAGAGAGAGGTAAGAGTGTTGGGGCTGGGGGAAAGAGGAGGAGGAGGAGGAAGAGGGGGAGGAGAAAAAGAAGAAGGCGGCAGAGGTGGGTGTGTGTGTGCACGTGCTGGGGAGTGGAGAGCACCAGGTAGCTGCTGACTTTGAAGACAGAGGAAAAGACCATGAGCCAAGGGATGCGGGCAACCTCTAGAAGTTAGAAAAGGCAAGGAAACAGATTCTCCCCTAGCGCCTCCAAAACGAACATAGCTCTGCCTTGATTTTAGCCAAGATCCATTTTAGACTTCTGGACTCCAGAATTATAAGGTAATACATTTGTATTGCATTGTGTTAAGCCACTAAATTTATGGCAATTTGTTGTGGCTGCAATAGAAAAAACATAGTTATTTTCTTACTCCCAGTGATTTCCTTAAAATAAGCTTTTGCAAGTGAAATTTTGGGTCATTTTCAAGGCTTCAGAACCTGCTGTACAACTGGTCTTGAGAACATGCTGAATTCAATTCTCCTTCCTCTGGAAGGGGACACTTTTGCTTTGTCTCTATACCCTAATCAGCACTGGATATCTGCATTGCTGTTTATCATTGCTAATCTGATTGGGAGAAAATGGCAGTTCACTAAGAAAATAATGTTTTTATAAGTGAGATTTAAATGATTTTAACAAGTTTATTGACCATTTGTTTTTCTTCTATTGGAGTACCCATCTTTTTATATTGATGAATAGAAATTTATTAAGTATTAAGGATAAAACATTTTATCTGAAAATTGTACCATACAGCTCCCCCCTCCTATTTGTAATTCACAATTAAGATGCCTTTAGTCATAGAGTTTTTATTTTTATTTTTTTAAATATTTAATTAATTTATTTTTAGAGAGAGGGGAAGAGAGGGAGAAAGAGAGGGAGAGAAACATCAGTGTGTGAGAGGAGCATTGATTGTTTGCCTCTTGCACGCCCCCTACTGGGGACCTGGCTCGCAATCCAGGCTCGTGCCCTGACCAGGAATAGAACTGGTGACCCTTTGCTTTGTGGTGCGATGCCCAACCCACTGAGCCACACCAATCAGGGCTAGTAGCAGAATTTTAAAATATTTTATGTTCAAACCCATCAACTCTTTGCGTTACAGTTTCTACCATTGGTGTCATGCTTGCGATACTGTCAAGACATTTGAAGGGATGAGCTTTTATAAGTTTCTGTGGCTTTCAATTATCCATTCATTCAACAAATACCTACTGAATGCTTCCTACATTTCTAAGCCCTGGAGCGTCATCTAAAGCATAGAGGCGAACCCAGAATAAGAACGGCGATCACTGAAGAGTTTATGGCCTGCAGTACACACCCGAAACATGTGTGACTATGTTGAAAGACCCACCACACAGAAGGCTTTGACCCTGAGCAGAGATTTAGCAATGCCACTCAGAACAGACATCCCTGGGTCTCAGGGCATTTTACAATGAATGGAATCTACAGGAGCATGATGATGCGACGGAAATAGCAGTGTGGACATCCATGAATGAGAAGGCTCAAAATGACGCATCAGCCCCGAAGGACCAATCATTATTGATAGAACTTTTCATTTCATTAGTAAATTAAATGCAGATATTATCTATCCCTTAGGACTCTCTAGAAGCTCTCTGAATCAAGGAATCCTAGCAAGAGAAGAATTACCCCTCCTTTGAGGGTTTTCACAGAGAAAGGCTTATATGTGAGAAAGAGAGTAACAAGACTATGGCCCCTTGACTGGACCTCATCAACTCAAGAAAAGTCGAAATGCCCCTAGGTTTGCCAACTCCAAACTGAACAAGCCTCTAATTATTTGTTCCCTTTCACTTCTTTCTGGCCCACATTTTTCTTTTAAGCTGAAACATAATAAATTCCCAGAAAACCCACCCTAAAATTAGTGCCCTGTAAGAAATGTAAATGTCTTAAGCCTACGACATTTGGGACATTCTATCCAAGACTGAAAAGGACAGGATGCTCGCCTGCCCTCGTGAACCTGGGAGAGGACACACGGGCTTGTCTACATATAGGCCAAGAGCCAGGCCTTTCCAGGAAACCCCCCACACAGGTTGCAGCCCAAGGAGACCCCCCACCTCCATTTACGGAACCAACTCATGCCTGAAATACCATTTGTATTGCCTGAATACCTGTCTCCAGGGGACGGGAAGCCCCATGAGGAGAGGGCAGGGTCTGGTTTTGCTCATCATAATCCCAGTCCAGCACTGACTGGATGGACGGATGGGAGTGAAGCTTTCAACTAGTCTGTGGGTTTGTAGTTGGGGGGCAGGGGCCAGGCTCATGGCTTGTATGTGAGAAATGACTTTGGAATGGATAACTTGTAGCCAGTTGTTTCTATCTCACCTTATATCTTAGCATTAAGGACTAGCTATTTGCTTTTGAGATACAACAGCCAGCCTGAGGCCATCCAGCCTGTACACAAGGGACAGGTAGATATTACGTGGGAGAAATATGGGTGGAAAAGGAAAGGTCCTGTAAATAGGACACATTTCTGCCTGTGTCCCAATCTCGCCTATGGCACTAGGGGTTCCTAAAAGAATCTTCCCACAGTCATTTTCCTCATTGGAAACATTGCTGAGGGGTCCTCTTCTGGAGGCCAGAAGTTTGAAATCAAAGAGTCATCGGAGTTGGTTCTCCCTGGAGGCTGCGAGAGAGAGTCTGCCCTTTGCCTCTCTCCCAGCCTCTGGTGGCTCCCGGCAGTCCTCAGCGTTCCTTGGCTTGCAGATCCATCATTCCAGTCTCCACCTCCGTCTTCACAGGGCTGTCTTCTCTTGGTCCTCTTTATAGTCTTAGTAAGTGAGTCCACTTGTATTTGACTCCCCATGCCTACTGAATGGCAAATTCCTCCATGTATGTATCAGTTTACTTGCCGCTTTACTGCTGCTCAAGTGTGTCCCCACCCCACCTTCACATGGACGCCTACTGCCCTGAGCACACAGGGCACTCCCAGTCTTCTGGGCTGGCTCACTGAACAGGACCTGAGTCCTTCTAAACAGAGAGAGAGAGAGACAGACAGAGAGAGAGAGAGAGAGAGAGAGAGAGAGAGAAAGAGAAAGAAAGAGATTTTTCTTTCTCTCACTCACTTAATTTTAACCCTTTAACCCCAGGGCCACCTTTCCATAGTACAATTTTAGACTTCTCATTTCTCTAGATTTGGTTTCCCCAAGGATGTAGAACTAACAAGAAATTGCTAAATCATCTCACCCTTTATTATAATACATAATAAAGAGATTACGTATCTTTTCATATTACATGTATATAGTATGTTATTATAATCAGCTATAAAGCTACATATTACAGTTACAGAGAGATGGGAATCCCATCCTTATATCTGATTTACTCCTTGAAATGACTCTGCGAGGTCACCACTTTTCAGCTGGGGAAAGTGGAACCCCAGCTTCCCTGTGGCATTGTGACAGGGTAAGTTGTACAGTGGCCTCCAAGGGAGGAGGGGGTGGGAGCTACCTGTCAGACGGGTACAGGCAATTAGTGCACTGTCCAACGAGAATTTAAGACAATAAAGAATATCAGTGATGCACACCCTCCCCCCTTGCTATCCCACTCATGCTGGAATACAACCGGCTTTGGGGTTTCAAGCCTAGCGCTTGTCCTTCCCTACCCCGGCCCCTCAGAGGGCAGGGCGAGGTGAGTTTAGAGGTGTTGGGAGGGCAGCATCCCATCCATTCAGGCCTCGCAGTCAGAAGGAACTAAATCTTTTTTTTTTTCAAGTGAGTGTGAAGGGTCAGTTGTCGGGAGGGAGCCACGGAAGGCGTTGCATTGTAGCTGGGAACTCTGAATTTTGATGACATCACTTTATTTCAGTTCTGTGTGCAAGATATTGCCATGCAGCCTTTGATTTAGTTTAACATGCAAACTATGACATTTCCTGTAATTTTTGTTATCAGATAAATTGTATCCTTTTCTCACTCAGTTCCTGTCTCCTAGCCCATCCTGCCACTCCTCATCTGTGTATTGATTTTCATGCCATCGGCTAACTCATCCGCCTCTCCAGTCCCATTCCTTCCACTCGCCTTATGCTTTTGAACCATGGAAACTTCAACCAGCCCATCCTGTTTCCTGCTCTTTTCCTGGTTTCAGAGAAAAAGAGGTCCTCTCCAAGTTTGAAGACAGAATATCAGTACAATAAAATCTAACAGCGCTCATCTTTTTGGCAGGAACAGCCTATTTTTTTTTAAAGCAAAAGTTACTTGAGGATGAATTTGGTGCCTCGTTTGGAGGCCAGCATTCCGTCCTGCCTGGAGTTTCCAATCGCTGCTTAGGTGCAATGCACACTATTACCACACAGGGGCGCTGTGGCTCTTGAAAGCAACAATGTTTTGGCTGGCAGTGTCACCAGTTAGGAAAAAATGCCTGGATCCAGAATTGTGATACTGATTTCTTATTTCTTTTAAATTAATAATCGTTGGTGTTCCGAATAACTGCTTAATTTCTTAGCTCTAGAGGTGAAGATCTGAAGTCTGTTTAATGTCATTTATAGAGTTTTGCAAAGGTTAAATAATGAAAGCCGAGGGTAACTTTTGGTTATAGCTAAAGTTATTTGTGCAGGTTTTTCACGAGTTTAAAAGTGTTCCTGAACCTTCAGGTTATGCATATTAAATTAACATGTTAGTTGTGGTGGTCCAAAAGATAAACAAGAATAAAATGAGTGGGGAGGAAAGCAAAATTTTAGATTTATTAAAGGCAGTGGTGGCCCGGGATGGGGGGTGGGCAGAGTTAGCTGAACTATGCGGGAGCCTGCTATACCAGGTCTTGCAAATTACACAGTATTGATGGCTGGTTACTCAAGAAGTGTAGTTAAGCCAGTAGTTCCAGAATTTAGGAGACTGTGGATCGGAGGCCTAGCTTCTTCAAAGTATCTGCAGAAACCTTAATTCCCTCAGTCCTCAGCTTCTGCCAGTATTCGCTGGGTGCATATCCTTGCCTGCAGGCAGGCGTACCATTTGGCCAATACCGACTTCAAGTACTTAAAGGCTGTGTAGTTACAGACCCTTATAGAGAATAGTGCTATAAAAAAGTAAAGTACTTCTGGCATTGTAAGATCCTCATTACCCATATGCTTGTGTCCTTTGAGGAGTGGGGGAAAAAAACCCCAAAACAAACCCGGGGGCAAGCCCTAGGTCTGAGACTCAGTTCTGCTGCTAATTACTGCATCGTGCAGGTCAGCAATGGGGGGTGTCTCGGGCCCATCATTTGTAAATGGGGGAATTTGGCTACACTGCCTTCTGAGTCCATTCTGAATCTGACCATCACCCCTCCAGCCCCACCTGGCCCACAGGTGACGGGCCTTCCTGGTCTTCCAGACCATCTCTCTGTCTCATACCTCCAGGTATCCAAATTGGACCACTCACCATGCCCTGAATAAAATCTCTTTTTCCTATTTGTTCACTTTTGCTCAGCTTCCCGTTCCTGGAAGCTCCTTCCTCCCCCCACTCCATTTCCACAGTTTTACTACTATTTCAAGTCCCAGTGCCAAAGCCACTTCCTCTGAGAAGCCTTCCCTGATACCATGGGTACAAATAGTTTCCCTGTTCTTCATGAATTTGCGGAACTTTATCTATACTTCTCTTTTAGCATCCACCATTGTTATGATTTCAGGAACCTTTTTCTCCTGTCTGTAGGAATCTGTCGGTCTTCAGGGCCATGGTTTGCCCGTGACTCATCCATTCCACAGGCCATTCCTCAGCCCACTGGCCAGCACTCAGCAGGGATCCAGGAAATGGCTGATGGAATTAACGACCATTTGTGCGCAAAGCACTGTATTTTGGGTAAAGGATCTGAATTCAACTTAACTCCGCAGACGTTCAGCTGATAGGACTTGGTCCCTGGTGTCCTCATGTTGTCTCTCTCCTACGACATAGGCGGGAATGTAGAGTGGGGGTGCCTAGACTCTGGAGCCAGACTGCCTGAGTTCGTAGTCTGGCTCCGTCACTGAACAAGCTGTGTGAACTCGAGCAAGTCACACAACTCTGTGTCTTTTGCCTCCTCTCCACGGCGGAGAAATGAGAGCAGCCACTGGCCAGCGATGCCCTGAGGATAAATGAGCTATAACTTGTAATGCACTTGAAAAGGACTCGATGCAACGTCAACTCTCATAAATGTTAGCTTCGAATAGTATTTTTATCCTTGATTACGATACAAACACCTCGGGACTTCTTGCCCACTAGCAGTAAGTTTCTTTCATGGTAAGAAAAAAAAAATCGCCTTGCGTTGAACCCTGTGCCCGCTCCCGTCTTCGCTCCGATTTACTGGCACCCTCTGCAGCGGCTGCGAAGGTCATCCAGCCAGCCCGCTCCCTGGGTGGGCTCCAGCTTCGTCTGCAGAGTGAATGCTTGGCAAAGGCCCGGAGTGCGTGGAAAACAGATTAACTTGCTATCATTCCAGCCTGCCACCGGCCATTTGCTAAATTGCACAATTTGATAATGGCAAGTGCCCTCCCGCCCGCTCCCAGGCCCGTCCAGGCGCCAGCCTTGCTTCTTATCTATGTGGTGTTTCGGCTGTAATTCACCTGACCACTTGTGACATGTATCCTCTTAGCAGATTTGTGCTTTTATCTGCCGGGATTCAAGGACGGGGGTAGGAAAAGGGATGAAGTGAGGTGAGAAAGAACAACAACTGGGCAGAATAAGTGTGTTTCGAGTCACCTTCCGTGAAAGGAGGTCTGGGACATTCTCACTCAGGCTTAGGCTCAGCCCTGGGTTTGCCTGCTCTCTTGGGTCTGCGCAGTCTGTGTCCTGGCTGTACCGTTATTTCAGAAAAATTAACCAAGCAAACCAACCACATTTTTCTGTCTTTCTGACCCTGCTCTAATTTCCTTCTTCCTTTTCTCAATTCTATTTCCTGGCAAAGTCTGCCCCGCGTGCTTCTCCTGCACGGCCTGGGTCCTGTAAAGCGGGCTCGGTTTCTGCGTGGATGTGCACCCTGGGGGTGGGGGATGGAGGAAAGGAGGGGGAAGGGTGGAAACCGGCGCAGCCTAACCCGTCCTCTTGTCTCTGAGCTCTCATACCTCCTCCAGCCACGTTAAGCTGAAAGCACCACCTTAGATCTGCCCATCAAAAACCTGAGTACAAAAGGATGTGAAATTACGCAGTTCCATTGTTTCTTGTTACAGATGTGGAAACTGAGGCCAGAGAGTGAAAGCAGTAACAGTTGTCACCTACGGCTCTGATGATGTGCTAGGCAACATTCCAAGTGCTTTACACAGATTAACTCATTTAAGCATTGTTAACAGCTCTATGAGGATACTGTTGGACATGTATTTTGTTGGTGAGGAAGCCAAGGTACGGGCTGGGTAAATAGTTTGTTCAAGATCATCCGGCCAATGAGTGACAGAGCCAACATTCGAACACAGACCCAGCTCCGGGATTCGGGCCCTTCACCGCTACCCTGCCTCCCAGGAGTGATTTATCTGGAGGTGCACTGCGGATTTGTGCCAGAGGGTCTAGAAGCACTTCTTGTCTTCAAATCTAGGCTCCTGATTGTCTGGAAAAAAATAAATAAACTGAAGATTTTTCAGCCTGGCTTCCTGCCCCTTCTCAGCTTCATGCCAAGCCACTCTCCAGGCTCTGCTGAGGCCTTTTCCCAAAAGCACTTAACCCCAGTCCACTGCGGGCCAAGTGAGGGAGCGGATGTGAGGGAATAAATAAGGGAGATGAAAGACCGAGCCCCCCAGGCTTACCAGCCAGCAGGCCTCACCATAGACTGGGGATGTTGTTTGACAATGACATAATCAATATCTCAATAAATCTTTCCAGTTCTGTCAGAGCCTGGTGCTTATCACACAAGCCAGCTGGCCGGGAGCATTCCCGAAACCAGACACTGGCTGTCGACAACCCACTCCTTCCCTGTATGCAGACGGCACACTCGGGGTGCAATGCTAAGTACCCGAAGGGTTAATTAAGTTCCTTTGCCCTTCCATGCGCCCGCAGCAGTAGGAATAGTAGCAGCAATAACGATGTGAGCAGTAAAACTCACGGAAGGCTTTCCTTGTGCCAGGCACTGCTCTGAGCATTTTATACATATCGATGAACCTGTTTCATGCTCACGCCACCACCACGGGGTACTTACATGATTATTAAACCCATTTTGCAGTTGAGGTTCTGAGAAATGAAGAGCCACATAGCAGGTGTTGGAGGTGGTGTTTGGATCCAGGCAGGCTGTTGTCAAAGCCCAGACTCCTAACCACACTCTCTCGATGCCTCGGAGAGATCGAAGAGAGAGGCACGGGCTTCTCCTGAGGCCGCGGCTGGGGAGCAGGGAGGGCTCAGCCCCCGGCTTGCAGTGGGCGGCTACTGCTGTGGGTTCTATTAATGCCAGTCTAACGTCAGGCCTCCGTTGCTGCTTCCTTAGCGCAGCTGTGGAGTTTTACCAACAGGCCTAAAATACTAAGCAGAATGACTTAAGTTTAACTCTTTGGGGGGTCACTTTATATGTTGGGGTTAACTTCTTAATGAACTGAAAATACTTTGAGGAACTAAAGTTAAGACCATCGACGTCACTGACAAATCTGGTACTTCGGGTGTTTTAGGCTTCATATGCAGTACTGGCCTCTTTGCAAAACTCCTCCCTTTTTGAGCTGAAAGAGGCAACAAGCAAAGGAGACGTGCCTTCATGCTGGCTGCCAGGGCTTGGGATCCGCAAGGAATAGAAATACTCAGATCAATGTTCTTCATAATCGAGGAATGGACATAGGGCTCTGTTCACGAATGTGTGTGGTGCTCTGGTATTGACTTACATTATTTTTATTTCAATGTTACAAACATAAAAAAAGGAATAGACTTTGTGTGCTTTTATGTCTTATGCAACTATACCACTGAATGACAATGTACGTAAACAGAGAGAAACAGATGAGTACGATTCAAATTAAGAGGCATCAATTCTTGTGATGGGTGTCTCTTTGCTGCAAAACGATGTGATGAGTGTCAACACTAAATTGTCATTGTTGTGCCTCTTAGGTTGAAACCACAGGCAGGTGCCATTTCTATAGGTCGTAGAGATTAATTTACGTGTTTCATTTCTGTTGACTTGAATCTTTGTTCTATGCACAAGATGGACCCCCTCAGTAGAGACCCCATTACTATTTTTGTTTTGTTTTTTAATAATGTACTAGTTTTTTTGCAGAACCAATCCAAGTGTACCCTGAAATACATGACTTAAAAACTCAGTTTCAACAAAATAAGCTGTATTTTCTACTAACTTGGTAGGTACAAAGATGGAACCGAAAGACATCAGCCAGCAAGGTAAACCAGGCACCAGGATACAGGGCTGACACCCTGCGATGACTCAATTCCCCCATCGTTTTTATCCTTCCAAATTACTGTGAAACTTCTGCTTGTTCAGCCTGCCATGATTTCATTTAGCAGACATGTATCAATTACCTAATATACCCTTTTCTGTCCTTTATCATTAGACTGTGGCACTTCACATAGTATATGACTCTGATGTGCTACGTAATTTTCATGATGCCAAATTGATTTATTAACTATTCTAAGAAATGAAACTCTGGTCTATAACAATGTCATGCAACTGTGAACTATCATCATGGCAAAGGAGACGTTTTGCTTTTGCACCTGGTGATAGGTTCCAATGCAGCACAAAATGAGTACAAGACAGATGTTGTCGACCAAATGATGGTGTGGTATACTTTGCAAATATTTAAAGTTAAATGATGGTAGTTTAGGTGATGTCCAGGTTAACAGCAGGGCTGAGAACACAGGCACTGAAATCTCATGGCAGTACTAAGTTATAAGGTGGCGGTTTAGGTTATATACATGGGGTCTGTCCAGAAAAAATCCAGCCATTATTTGTATAACGAGGACGGTTTGCGTGACATGGATGTAACCTGGCAGCCAAGGAGAGTGGACTGGAATGCATGTGTGGGAACAATGATGTCTTAACTGTACTAGTGAGTGGGGGCAGTAGACGCCATTGAGTGAACACGTGTGCTGTGTGGCTGTCATATTCAAAATGACTGAGCAAGTAGAATAAAGAATCTGCATCAAATTTTGTGTTAAGCTTAACATTCCTCCACAGAAACTATCCGGATGATTCAGAAGGCTTTCAGGGACAATGCAATGAGTGCAGTGCAAGTGAAAGTGTGGCACAAGTGCTTCAAAGATGGTCAAGAATCTGTTGAAAGTGATCCATGTTCTGGAAGGCCTGCAATAAACAGAACACCTGAGGATGTTGAATGGCTGTATTCAACAAAGATCAGTGACTGACAGTGCGAGAACTAGGAGCTGCTCTGGGGATTCCAAAAACTATTGTGTCTGAGATTTTGATATAGGATCTTGGCATGAAACATGTGGCAAAATTCGTTTTGCAGCTTTTGCTACCAGAGCAGAAGGAACATCGTGCTGCAGTTGCTAATGACTTGATTCAAACCTCTAACAATGAGCCAGATTTCCTCAAGAAGGTCATAATCGGAGATGAATTGTGGGTCTACAGCTACGATCTGGAAATGAAGGCCCAGTCATTCCAATGGAAGTTGCCTGGTTCTCCATGCCTGAAGATGGTATGGCAAAGTGGCAGCAAGTTTGCAGCAAGATGAAGACCACGTTAACTGTGTCTTTTGATTGGGAAGGTGTTGTCCATCACGAGTACGCCCCTCCAGGACAAACGATTAATAAGGACTGCTACCTCACTGTTCTTCATTGGTTGAGTGAAGCAATACTACAAAAATGGCCGTAGCTATGGGCAACTGCTGATTGGCAGCTTCATCACGACGATGCGCCTGCTCATGCATCATGTCTTGTGCAGAGTTTTCTGGTGAAACATCAAATCACCCAGGTGACTCAGACCCTCTAAAGCCCAGATTTGGCACCCTGCAACTTCTGCCTTTCCCCAAAACTAAAATCACCTTTGAAAGGGAAGAGATTTCACACTGTGGATGAGATTCAGGAAAATACGATGGGGCAGCTGATGGTGATTACAACAAAAGATTTTGCAGAGTGTTTTGAACAGTGGGAGAGACACTGGGAGAAACTGTGTGAGGTCCCAAGGTGCCTACTTTCACGGGGACTGAGGCATCATTGTCCTATGTACAATGCTTCTTATATCTTGTTCTAGAAATGTCTCCATTTTTCATGTTACATGGTTGGATACTTTCTGGACAGACCTTGTGCATATAATCACTGTAAACATTGAAAAGATTATCATAAAAATTGGAAACAATTATCATAAAAATAAAAATACAAAATTAAAAAATATAGTAGAGCCCTGGCTGGTGTGGCTCAGTGGATTGAGCGCTGGCCTGTGAACCAAAGGGTCGCCAATTCAATTCCCAGCCTAGGGTACATGCCTTGGTTGTGGGCCAGGTCCCCATTAGGGGGCGTATGATAGGCAGCCACACATTGATGTTTCTCTCCCTTCCCCTCTGTCTAAAAATAAATTTTAAAAAAATTAGTAGAATTTGCAAACCCTCAAGTCATCTGAGAACTACTGGGTGTCTGTAGATCTTAGTATAAGTAGCCCCATTCAATCTAGAACTGCTTAATGCAAGTCAGTCTTCATGCTAGAACAACAAGAAAGGACTCTTTAACATTTTCTCTAAAGAGTAAGTGTTATTAATGGATCAATGAGCATGAGTCAGTTTATTAAGACTTGGTTTAAATACAACATTTTTTGGGAGCCCCTCTTTTTTGTAAAGCAAGGGCTAGTTCCTCTAGTTTTCTCCAGTGGAGTGGAAGGGCAGACTACCTGACTGACACCAGAAAGCTAACCCAGTGGTTCAGCATTTGGAGGTGCTATTTTAAGTCTAGGGCTCCTTCTCTGACAAGGGTCTACTTTCCCATTGAACACCGACTGCCGTCACACAACTGCTATAATAAGAGTAGAGCACAAGTTAAGAAAAGGACAATAGTAATGGTGTTCTCAATCTGTTGAGAGGCCACAAGATGGTTCTGCCCATGACAGCAGTGAGCTACTTCCCCTGAGCTTCAACTACTGCGGGGGCGGGCGGGAATTTTAAAGTCATTGAATTGGAAAGGTCACGGAATCTGTATTTCACACGAGGTCAGATTGTAGAAGGAAGCAATGTTTCCTGACAAAGAGGGCTACTCCAGCTCTCCACCTCGAATAACACTGACCGTGCTGGGGTGAGAGTGGAAGCTAAAGAATGTAGCACTCAATAGAGGGCAGGGAACAGAGATACCAGGGTGTTCCAGACAGAGGCAAAGCTTCCCATGGACATTAACCAATACAGATCCATTACTGCAACATAGTTCTCTACATAAGTGCTAAGGAAGGACTAAGAAGGTCACACGCATGCACAAAAATGGAGGTACCCGGGCGTGGGACAATGCTGTGCGGGACACGCAGGAGAGGACCTAGACCATTCCAGAAGTGTCAGTGCTCTACCATGTGAGTTCAAGGTGGTCACCGGTCTTTAAGAGAGGAAGACCTTGGGACTCGGCAGTAGAACCAACAATACAGTATGACATGATACGAATCAATATAATTAATTTTGAGCAGTATATAACAGCGTCAATGTAGCTAAAGAAAACTGTATATAGTTTTCATTACCAAATGTAACTTTTCATCATTCTCACGAGCTGTTTTCATCAAGTCTGAGTTAATATTGCACGTAGCTACCTGAACAGCCTGGACCAACTCAACCATGAAATCAAGACTGATGCCCACCGTGGGAAAACCGAGGAGGTGGTTGCCTCCCACCCACCACCTGCTTTACCAAATACAGCTTCATGGAAGCCCGCTTCCCTGAGTCTGCTTCCTGTAACCAACGGACACCTTGCCTGGTGGCCAGTTTGTGAGTCTCGGCCCTGGGATACTCAGGAGAACACACCTACATAGCTTCACGGCAGCTACAAGGAGAGAACAGACACTGTCAGGCACAGAGAAAACACCAAACTGGAACTGTCACTATAGGTGGAGCTTTCCCCTCTTTGCGGTGAATCTGATGGCTGGTGATAGAAATGAGCAGCAGCCTCTACTCCCCTTGTAAATGAGTGACAGCCTCTGTGCAGTTTCAGTCCCTGGCCACCGACAGCCCCACACAGCTGCCTCGGCCTCGGTCCTCACAGCGACGCACACTCACGTAGGCGCATGAAGCGCTGAGCCACGGTTCCGCTAGGTCCCATTTTCTTCCACAGCCAAGAGCCTTTCCCCCGGGCCTTGGGAGACATTGAAACACCCCCTCCCATCCCCCTCCTCGCTATTGTCTGCACTGACATTAAATCTGGATTCGGGCATCCCCAGCAGCTTGAGGGTACCTTGAAAAGAAGAGGGGCATGTTGAATAAAGAAAACAGTAGCCCTGAGAAACCGGGGTGACAGTCTAATTTCTGAAAGCAGGACAAGGCAGTGGCCACCGTCGGAAGTGAAACCTGATTGCATTTCAGGAAGTGGAATGTTACATCCCACCACCAGAGGAAGTCCCTTCAGCTACGGAGGCAGGCAAGGAGACCCAATATAAATATGAAGGTTTGTGCGTCGCAAAGCTCTGGTCGCTGGGAGCTGTGTGTAATGACATGCGGTTGCAGGGTTGGAGGTGGCCACCATTTATACACATGCACAGGTTTGTACATATGCATATACAAATATTATCTAGGTTATTGTGTCTAAGGTCTCAACAACTTCCCTTGGGGGACAGCACTGCTTTACCAAGAGAGAAGGTAAGGCTTTGGGGACTGGCTGAGGTGACACCATTCATCGTTGCTGGAGCCGGTCTCTGACTCCAGTTCTTCTGAAAGTGAGGTCTTTATTCTTTGCTTTGTTAACATCATTTCAGAAGTTTAAAGAGCTAAACAATTGTAAGGGATTATTCTTATTATTTAGTGGGCATTTTGGGGCGGTTTGCTATCCTGCTAAGAGCAGGCTGATTAGTCACTTTTGGGGGGGAAAGAAAGGTGATAAAATATCGTGAAAAGGTCCTCTTCCCTTCTTTCTCGTACTATAGAGGCCCCTGATTTAGAGGCCCCTGGTGAGCGGACCGGGGAGGCAGTAAAGGTCCTGTGGAGGTCACTCCAGCCCCCCTGGGTGCTGTCATCCACCCTCTCCTTAGGTTCTCACCACGGTGACCCCCCTCTCCAAAAACTGCGATTCTGTGTTGAAACATCTCTGATCACCAAGGACTTTTTCCCCTTACGCTGATCTTTTCTTAAAATTTTTATTTAGAAGGAGAGTTTTATTCATAAGACTTCGGTATCATGACTAAGAAAAAGGTTTACCTTACAAAGTATCATCTCTCTCTCTCTCTCGCTTTTTTTTTTTTAAATGGGAATGAATTTCTGTCATAACATCCTGCATTGCTTAAAAAAGTCTTTTTTATATTACAGTTTACAGTCACTGTTATTTAATATTAAATTCAGGTGTCCAGCACAGTGGTTAGGCAGTCATACACTTTACAAAAGGTTCCCCCTGGTATTTCTAGTACCTACCTGGCACCATACCTAGTTATTACAATATTATTGACTGTATTCCCTATGCTGTGCTGTACATCCCATGGCTACTTTGTAACTACCGGTCTGTACTTCTCAATCCCTGCGCCTTTTTCACCCAGCTCCTTTACAAGGATCTTAAAACCAGTTTCCCTGTGATCTCATCTCACCTGGCTCTGCCCTCCTCAACTTCTTGTGAACCCCCTTCCAGTTTTTCTCTTCTCTGGGGTCCTCACTTCCTCTCACTGTTCTTTACGTTGACAGAGGTCCCAGCCTTACCCTGCTGGTCACTCTCCTTGTGAGAAGCTGAGATTTGTCATTGTTCTCTTCAGACGGGCGCCTCATCTTACTCACAGCACTTCTGCTGTGCTCTGGCTTTGTCAGAATCCAAGATGACTGTCACTTCTCTTAATTTAGACACGGTAACTCCTTCAGGGGTGGTTGCAGCTGTGGCTGCCCTGTCACTCCTCTGGCCTTCATTCAGGCCCATCTTCGGCATATGATAGACAAACTAGCTCTGTGGACCATAAAAACTCATTACATGACATTTCATTTCATTTGGCTCATCATGATGTTGGGATCTTTTAAAGTTTTGCCATTTGGCCTATTTGTCACGCTTGCCCTGTAGGGCCAGAGAGAGAGAGAGAGAGAGAGAGAGAGAGAGAGAGAGAGAGAGTCCCACGGCAGGCAGGGCTGCTAGCAGCGTCTTGACATCCCTGTGGACAGCTCAGATGAATCCCGGTTAGCAGCAGAGGGACTGGCAACAGGGCTTTCCCTGAGGGGTGGAGGGCCCTTCTCAGGAGCTAGACTCTGAAGTTCAGAGGCAGTGCTAGCCCAAGACAGAAGGAACGTTCTGGCTCTGATTCCGTCCAGAGCATATCAGACAAACTCCATCAAAACCTTCCCTCAAGCTTCAGGCGGTATTTTTCCAGCCACCCTGTACTTCCACCCCTCCCACGGCACCATACGCTGAGGTACCGGAAGGGGGTTGCTCAGAACTGCTTTCCGTTTCTGGCTTTGAATCAGTCATAACTTTGATATGCATATCCCTCCTGCCTTTATTCAAGTCCTTTGCAAAAACTTGACAGGAGCGGGTCACAGAGAGGACCCCAAGCCCTCTTTCCTCAATGCCATGTACACATCACTGCTAACCGACATTCATTGTTCATTACTGTTTGGCCTGGGGTAAGTGCACCCTGACTGTGTACCAATATTTCTCCAGCAATATTCCCAGTCAGGTTGGGAGAGGCACCATCGAATACCTCCCTGAAGTTAAGATACCTGAGATCTTTCACATTCCTTTTCATTTCATACTTTTATTACAGATTCAATAATAGACTATTTTGATTCTGTCTGGAAATGGAACGTGCTTTTTTTCAGCACACTTGCGGCCCACGGACTGAGCTGGTTGAAAGCACTTAAGTGTTGGTTTACTGTCTTGACCATATTGGGCTTCATTTTGCCTTCGATCCTGTCTGTTTTCCCCTCCCTCCCTCTCTCTCTCTCTTTTTCTCTTCCTTCCTTCCTTCCTTCCTTCCTTCCTCCCTTCCTCCCTTCCCTTTCTTTGTGAGATCATGGCCTTTGATAGGAAAGATAAATGTGATGAGTGTGGAGCAGGCACTGAATCCATCTGCTTGCTCACTGTCAAGTACAATGCTATATAACTCAACATCTTGGAGCAGTAAGTAGTTCTGCCCCCTCTGTCCTTTTTGCTTGGGTCTTCTTTTTGTCCCTCCTGAAATGTCACCTTTCTCCACCCTGCTCTGAAACAGAAGGGCTGTCCTGGGTAGACAGGACTATTGGGTTCTCTTGCCCCTGGTTTCTTGGTTTAGCCCATGGGAGGTAGCACCAGAGGGACGTGGGACAACACGGGCCGTGGGGCCAGCTCACTCTCTGCCTGATCAGCTGGGATCGGATGGGCTCTACCACTGACAGCTACTGTTTCTGTCTTGTGCCCCTTTCCAAATAATTACTGTCATCGTGCTCCAACTTGCTCTTCCTCTTGTTGCTTTCCGCCATACCCATACCTTTTAAAAGTCCTTTTATTAAAATCTCCCCAAGTATCTCTAGTGAACCATCTGTTTCCTCGGAGAGCTTCAGTTCTTCCTTCTTGTCAGTCCAAATCTGTCTCTTTTTGCTGTTGTTGACCTCTGGATAGTTCACAAGACTCTGAGCTCTCCCAGCGTTAGCCTACCAGAACGTTAGTCATTCGGCTTTGGGGGCTTTGTGTTTATCGCGCCTCACCTTCCTTGCTTTGTTACATGTGCCCTTTTACTCTTCGAGCGCTTCAGAAAGCTTCCTGTGCACTGCTAATTTAGTTAGATACTTTCACTTTTCCTTCACATTCTAATCATTTGGGAATGCCAAACTGCCACAGAATCTCAAGGTTGGAAGGGACCTGGAGTCACATAGGCAACCTCTTCTCATTTTATGTCCCTTTATTTGAGCAACATCTCACATATATAAAAACACTGTCAACTTTGCTCTTTATTTCTACTAACAAAGTAATTGAGACATTCTCACTGATGACGGAGTGTGTTGTAACTGTGTCTTGTGAATCTAGCCAGTTGTTAAAGATTCTCCCGTCTGCGTTGAAGCTCTTGGGGACAATGGGCGAGGACTAGGAAAGAGATGGAGTGGACATTATGCTTTAGGAATTGATCCAGTGTGAGCAGACAGATTTAGTTAACCTCTTTCTCTGCCCCTACTCCATGGAATACATTATGGTTTGATTTTATATCAGGGATTTGTGTTAGCAATTGTATTTTAAAGTAAAGAGTTAGGTTTTGGGTAAAGATAAGACAGCAAAGATCACTCATAACATTTCTATAATTTAACAATAATTAATAAAATGAACAATGACAACATCAAAACAGTAAAAGCTAATTAATTGGAATTTTTATCAGCAGAAACCAAAAGATGGAAGGGATATAACATAACGCCACATGCTTCCAAACTGGTGGCCAAGGACACTCGGCAGAGAAGCAGTGGAGAGAGGCTCAGCTTATCGCTGTCCTCTTCTCATTCTTCTTCCTCAAAAGCAGACCTGGGACTTAGCCTGATGGGGAAACTTCCTTGTGAGTCTGGGAAGGAAAGAACTTTTTCTTCTAAAGAGGCAGGAGTGGAGAGGGATTGGGGAGAAATGAAGGTAAGAAGCAAAGGATGGGGCTGATTTTTAATAGTGGAAGTAAATTTATAGTATCATCCCATTTCATAAAAGTATATTTGGACATCTCTCGAGTCTGTCAGACTTCTACTTACATATTGTATCGAAGATTTTGAATACAGAAATGATACTGAGCAATTACAAGGCTTACAGCTAGGGAACAGAATCAGCACAATATCAAAACTGTAATTTATTTTTTCTCTATTAAAATGTAAGAACCATGATGGGTAAGAATTTTATCTGTTCTGTCTACAGCGTGTAGCTACAGGTCCAGCACCTTGAAGGTGGCTTGCACAAGGCAGACTCTCAATAAACACCTGTGGAATGAAAGGATGAGAATCTACTGCAAAAATCAGGAGGTGGGGGGATGGAGAAACAGGAAGTGTTAATATTCTTCTTTCAGAGCAGGAAAATAGAGTCTATATAAAACTGAACTATGTAATGAATAGAAATATTAGACTCCAGTCACTTTTATAATGTTTTTTGTTAAGGTTTCTTTAAGAAAACAATTATGCTGGATGGTAACGAAACACTTATATGAAATTCAGAATTCTCCCAGTGTTAACTCAGTTTCCCTTACTTCTGTATATAGGTAAAATTGATCTGAATATATATATAGTCATATAAAATTATATATGAATAATAATTCATATGAATAATATATGAATATATAATAATTATATATGAATATATATATAAAATTTAAAAGGGCATTAGAGTAAGATCCCGATTTTACAGTTTGTCTATCTGGTCAGTTAGCCAGTTTCTTTTTCTTTCACTGTGTCCAGGTGTATAAATTATATATATAATATGTGTATATATTATATCGGTGTATATATTATATAATATATGTATATGTACAGGGTGGGCAAAAGTAGGTTTATAATTATATGGAAAATAATACAATAATATTGATAAATAATATAAGAATAAACTCATGTACTCACAACTGTAAACCTCCTTTTGCCCAAACCTGTATGGTTTTTATAGAAACAGTACTGCAATTTTTCTTTGAATTTTTAAAGAATAAAACAAGAAATTAGTAAAAGTAGATGCTGGCATATCATATTATTGCCACAGATTGAAAATGCCCAGTAACTGGATTTTGTTTCTTTTAAAAGAAATAATTGACAGTAATTATGAGGACAGAGTGTAGGCTGGATGTTGCCTTGCTCATTTACAGAAGCCTTCCTAATGCAATTCACCATGTCTTTTTCCCCATTGTCTTTGTTTCTAAAGTATACTGTCACCGACACTCCTGGCTCAAGTCTATTTTAGTCTGAGCATGTGACCAAGATGGCTCCATTGTAGGAGCCCTAATTATTGGTTATTAAGGCTTTCCTGTAATTTAGAGACTCATTCCAAAATGCATTCCATTGAACAATATATTCCTAGACGTGCCCAATTTCCTTTTTCTTCCTCATGCTACGGAGAAGGTAAACTAATAGACTGGGACTGCTGGGAAGCATGAAGACTCTAGGGTCACAAGTGTTCGTCTACCTGCTTTAGGAGTTTAAGTGAAAGACTGAGTGTCAGACTCACTACCTGTCTTCTCTAAATAACATGTATTTTCAAAATCATCACATTCTCAGGACACAGGAGAGAGTGCAGTGTTAATTTATGTTTCTTATGGAAAGCGACTAGTTTAATTAAGAGTCGGGAGACTTAGGTTCTGTTCTTTGTATGCTCTGGCCGACACGCTGAGCTTCTCTAGAACTTAGCTGTATTACCTGAGAACAGGAGGCTTAGGATAAATCCCTGGTTCTCCAACCTGCTTGCACATTCAAATCACCGGGGGGAGCTTTCCCAACTAGTGATGCCTTGCCCGCTTCTAAATATCTCTGGGAGCTTAGACGCAGAAAATGCGGTGAAGCCCTCCAGGTTATTCTAATGTACAGTCAGGATTAAGGATCATAGAGCTACTTGATCACCAAAATACCCTTTTCTCAGATCTCATCTTGCATCACAGAATATCTTGCTGCAGGCTCAGTCAAGACATTCGGGCTCCTCGACACTCTGAGAAAAGTGGTGGCCAGACTGTAGCACATTCTCATCTGCTTGGAGATCTTTAGGTAGGAGAAGACGGAAAAACATCCTATCTGTCTAAGCAGATGAACCGAGCATAAAATGACATGAGATTCTGTGTTCTACTGCTGCGTTATGTAGGGGTTGGTATCATCTTCAGAAGCGTGCCACTTTTAATTTGATTTGGCCATTGAGACAGTCTCTTTTCCCTCCACTTGCTCTAATTGTGATGGTGGCGGTTTATATCACTGCCAAATGGACTTGTAATGTTATTAGCACCTGTTCCCAACCTTTGCCCATTGGCAACTCATCTGGAATTCCAAATTTTCCTAGTACAACTGGTATGCAGAGTGGAGAGGCTATGTCCCCCGCAGTACACACTTCACCGGAGACTTGGGTGGGAACTGCCAGAGGGGAGTGTGGAAGGCTTTGCACCCAGATCCCCTTCCCGCAAGGTTTCCCGTGAGCGTGGGCCACAGGAGACATTGCTAGGAGAGAATGCAGAGTGGCAGTGACGGGGCAGCCATTTTGCAGCTCACACATATTGCTTGTGTGCGGCCTCACCTTGTTGGGGGGCCAACAGCTGGGCCTGCAACTGCCCCACCTTCCCCTGGTGCCTGGGCCAGGTGTGTGCTTATCTCTGTGATGCTGGAGCCAGTGTGTCCTGCAGGACAATTACATCACCAAGGGAGACTGTGAAAAGTGATGTGGGTTTCAGTGGGTCTTCATGGGGCCGGTGGGTCGCAGCTTGTCCTTGTGTCCCTGCTCTATTTCCTCCCTCCCTGCTGCCTGCCTGTCCTGTGGACTCTGAGCTCCAACATTCAATGATCAGATGCAAAGACAAGAGCCTTCCGGCTTAACTAGCAACCACAAATGCATAACATCAAATTCCTATTTAAAAAAAAATATATATATATGTGTACATAGATTGATAGATACAGGGGTGGGCAAAAGTAGGGTTATAGTTGTGAGTATGCAAAGCATAAGAGTTTATTCTTGAATTATTGTATATTAATTATTATATTAGTTGTCTTCTTATTGTTATTATTCCTTATCCTTACCTATGATTTATCTTTTAGGTAATGATGGCTGGTAATTGACCTACTTTTACCCACCCCTGAATATTCATATGTATACTTACAATGATATTCATTATAAGTAGACAAACGTATACACACACACACAAATACAAATAACGCTATATCCCACTGGTTCTGCGTCTCCGATTGAACCCTGAGTGGCCTTTTCAGAATTCCTGTCTGCTCACATCACTTCTATTTAAAGCCTTCGGTGGTTCCCCACTGCTCTCGGGGCCAAACCCCCTACTCGCCCTCCACCCCGGCACCGTACCGTGCCCCTGCCTTCTCTCTGCTCTGCCACTGTCGTCATCTAGTCCCACGCAGTTGCTGTGCTCTCACCGACAACGGGGACGGCACATGCTGTCCCCTCTGCTTGGCCCTCTCTTTTCAGCGCTTTTCCCCTGGCTAACACTTCACCTGGCAACTCATCTTTCGTATCTAGTCTGATTCTTCTGTGTGACTTTTTGGGTCACTGTGTATCTCTCCTCCGAGGGTTGCCATATGCATGATTATTCATTTCTTTGGGATTTCTTGTCTAATGTTTCTTTCTTCCATTGGGTTCTAAGCTCCAGGAGGGCAGGGAGGGCTATTTTTGCTTTCTGGTATATTTTCTCTGCACCCCGTACCTGGATTGGCATGCAATTAACTTTTCTTTTTGGCCCCAGAAGTATCAGTGGAATAAATGAATAAATAAAGGATGCTAGACAGACAAAGAAGATGGAGGAGGAGCAGCAGGACATGATGGGGGCGGGGGGCGGGGGATGAGATGTGAAGGAAGTCAAGGCTGGGAGGCCAGCCAGGCCTGCGGTCCAGCAGAGCCGCCGCTGTGGGGAAGCTGGTCCTGACAGCACACAACAAGGATAAGGAATTACTAACGCAGACGAATGTTGTGAACTAGACGCATTTCCCTTTTTTATGGCCAGTTTTTGCTAATGATTTTTCAAAGTCATGACAGCTGATATGCTTAAGTATCGAAGCAATCACAACACAGTGTTTAATTTCTTTTTTTCTTGACGTCTGAGTTTCTTTAACGTACGAGTGGAATTTGGAGATGGATCATTCCCTTCAGAATAAATTAGCGAGTGTCTGTGGGAGGAAAAGCCAATGAATACATTCATGAATTATGGTTGAGTTTTCACCTTGGCTTTTCAAAGCCAATTCACATAACAAACCCTTTCTGCCCTGATTTCAGTTGATTTATCTGGGTGCTAGCATTTGCTAAGGCGCGTTTGAATTTCACAGTCTCTGCTTCCAGCCTAGTGAGCGCGTCGCCCTCCTGAGCTCTGAATACAACCCCAGAGCATGAGGTCTGATTGGAAGGTTCTAGAAGATCTGTGGCCCCAGAAGGAAGTAGAAAAGTTGGTTTTGGTTCTTGATTCCAGCACTAACTAGCCATGAGACCTGGGAGAGCTCACTTAACCAGCTTCTCGGAGGCTCCCCTTCCTGCCTGCCCAGGAGTCAACTGGACCCGCAGAGGGCAAAGGGCCCCCCTACGTGGGCACGTGGCGATGCTGGGCTTTCTCTTTTCTGGCGGCAAGCCCGGCAAATGGCTTTCATCAGACAGATCCAGCGACTTTTGGGAAGACTGGTCTAATAGCTACATTTATGAAATTACTACCTATCCTGAGCTTTCCTGAAACATTTTCTCCCTTCCAAACATTTCACTTCTGAACGTTTCCCACTGAAACATTTTAAATCTGAGTATAACATTTTTATTGCATCAACGTATCCCAAAACTTTTGTGTTATGTGACAATTATGGTTTATAATGAAAAAGTTCATAACTGTCCCAATGTCCTCTTTCTTCTCCCCATTCAACTTTCTTATCACACCCACACTTGGCGCTCTTCCAGGTGCCACTATTGCTGACGTGAACGGCTTCGCTTGCCACTCAGAACCATGGTTCTTTACACACTTCTGTTTTATTTGGTGTTCATCTCTTTTAAGGACCTGTTTATTTTTTAAGGATTTTTTTTTGGGGGCAGTTTCCCTACACTTTCCTGTCCCTACCATCTGTGGTTGAGTCTTTGGCTACACCAGTCTGTTTATTCAGCGTGTGATCCCCCTGGACCCTAACTTTAAATTCCGGTCTGACTTTTATTGTTAATTTGAAGATGTGTACTTGAATTGGAAGAATTTATGAAAATGAATTCAAAAGGCTCATTTAATTAATGTGACTCCAAGATTTCTATTCACATGGGGTAAATTTCGACCTCATTAATTTATACAAAGCATTTAAACTTGAATATAAGCTGCCAAAACAGATTTGTTGTGAGATCCCTCCCACCCGCGACGAGTCTTGAAAAACAGTTTGTGTCAAATGACTAAAAAAAGCCCTAAGTGACTAAGAATCCCATAAGTGCTGATGGATCTTGGAAAGTAAAAATTATACCACTCAGGATGTTATAGTTCATGACAATTAACTTCCAAATGTTCCCTGGACCTGTGTCAGGCTCTGGGGATCTGGTGATGGGTCATGGGTGATACAGTCCTATTCCAGCTCCCAAAGGAAATGCCGGCAGTCGGCAAGGTCCCACATCTCTTTGCACCCAACTCCCCAATCTGAATTCCTAGCTTGATGTAGGAGCAGAAATAATGTGTCCAGTAGATTTACTCAAGGTGCCCAGCAGAATTTCTCACAGCTTAGAGGGGTAAATCTAGTATTTTATGCACTTCCAGAAAAAGCACCCATGAAACATGCAAAATAACAGGAACAACGCCATGGCCAACACTGATGACAGGGAACACAACTTACATACAGCTTTCGCTACAGGCAGACACTATGTTTAGTATTTTTTATATATTAGCTAACTTAATCATCTTCATAATCCTGTGAAGTAGGTACTATTCCTAATGGCTGTAGTTTATAGATGAGAACGCCGAGGCACAGGGCGGATGAGTGAAATGGCCAGGGCACACGGACTGTAATGAGTGGGGCTGGGATGGGAACCCAGGGAGCCCAGCCCCAGAGGCCTTGCAGTCAGAGCAAAGAGGATGCAACAGTGGCATGTGTGGACTGGAGACCAGTTAGGCTGAGACTGTCCTGGCTGGGGTGCGCAACCCATGGCCCATGGGCCGTATGGGGCCCAGAATGGCTATGAATGCGGCTCAACACAAAATTGTAAATTTACTTCAGACATTATGAGATTTATTTTTGTGAATGTGATTATGTGTCACCATGTGTTGAATGTGTGGCCTGAGACAACTCTTTTTCTTTTAGTGTAGCCCAGAGATGCCCAAAGGTTGGACACCCCTGGAAGGGATGCTGTCGTGCAGGGTCCCCACTGGGCTTGTGTTGGGTTGGCCCTTTGCTCACTGACTTCGGTCATATACAAATGTTTCCCAGTGCTCTGGGGAAATCCCCCAGATATCACTAACTATAAAAGTAGGTCGCCATCAGATATGATTCTGCAAGTACTTCCATATGGAAGGAAGCGAGACAAAAAGATAAGGGATACTATCAATGCCGGGACTAGAAATAGAAGGCAGGCAACTGCTGCTGCCCAAGATGCCAGTGACCTTCCTTCCATCCACTTCCTGCACATGCCCGTGACCCGGCGTAAGAAAACCCCAGCCAAGAGCATGAAATTCCTAAGGTTTGCCAAGCCCCCTGGCAAGAATGAGTGCTCTTTTAAAACATCCGAGAGGAGCTTTTTGATGGCAAAAATGAAAGGTCAGCTTGTGACGAAAGCATTCTCCATCCTCACTCATGACCGCAAGTGGCCTAGATTGAAAACAGGTTTTGGCTGTGTTAACAAATTAAAGGGCGGTTCGGGAAATGTGCTGCCTTCTCCACTTGTCCCACTAGAATTCTTTGTTCAGCGTTAGGTTGAAGATCAAAACCGGACCTAAACGAGGAGACGGGAGGTGGGAGATGGCCCTCTGGGTGACAGCCTGGAGTCCTGGGAGGGCAAGTCGATCCCCCAACCCCTAGCTCCACCTTCCTCTAAAGGGCCCCACATAGCTATGCTTCACTTCGTTGTGGGGAGTATTAAATAAGAAAACATGTAAGTACTGGTTAACCAGTAGCAAACTCCCAACAACTTGGTTCCTTACTATGTGATTTAAGTAATATATTCTGATTGCCTGAAATTTCTTCCTCAAGAATTTTCCCACAAGAAATACGGAGGAGACTTGGCCACAGAGGGCTGAAATGCTCCCAAATGTGCACGCCATCTGCTAACACCGATTTACAGCAGCAGTCTTCAGAAAGGTTTCCTCCTGATAGCCGCAAAAGAATTCTGAGAAGCCAGGAAGCCTGTTCCAGATTTTTAACCTGACGCCTAAACATTTAAAAAGATGTTGAAGTGGCTGCAAGGATATAGTTTCAGATGTAATGTATAGGACCCCCGAACTTTTAATATATTTTTGACACAACCTTGGAGGTTAAAATCATTCAGTTTATGGAAAAGGATGGCCATATAAGCAAAATGACACGCAAGGTGCGTTCTCAGGCAGACCAAATTGAGGAAAACATGTGGAAGTTGAAGATTTCCTCAAAACTATCCAAACCATAGCCCCTCCCCTTAAAGGACTCCTCCTCTTTTTTCCCTTAGCTCTAGATTCCCTATGACACCCTGGGGAAATGACAGGGAAGGGGGTTCCCTGGGTAATGACACCTGGGACACATCACTTTTAACACCCTCTCCTTACTGACAATAAATAACCAGTCAGTGAACTTTAATAAAATGGAAACGTCTACAAAAGGCACAATTTAGGTAGCCACTAAATTGTATCCCTCAGTAATATTATGGGCTGCTTTCTTGATGTTATTATTTTTTACTTTTAAAACAACGAAAAAAGAAAAAATAAATTTCATTTTTAAAGCTATTTCTAAAATTCAGTAAATATTTAATGCATGAATTGAAATTTACATTTATCAGACAAAACTGTGATGCCTTGAAGTTTTTACTGTTTTCAATTTCAAATACGAAATGTAAGTATGACTATAAATTCCAAGTGGTTACACAGAATGACCAAATTAAAATAACCTAAGTTCTGTTTCTTCATCTTTACGATCACTGTGCTATCAGTTTGTACTTTAACTTGTAGTATAAATAGAACTGCTCCTAATTCTAAACTTTTGAGCATTTACTCTCAAAACCAATGCATGTCACTAAGTGCATGGATTAATTTCCATGTAGAATATGAAGTTAAGGATAGGTAATTAAAATGTGTTAATTTGAAGCTTACATATATAGCATTATAACTTAATAGAAGCTGTAGCAATGAAAAACTCTTAGAACAACAAAATGATTTCAGGGGGAGGAGCATCTTAACATCAGCATTATTCAGAATTGCATGGTGATCACATAACGCAGAGCGACTGAATGCCTGCATTTGGAAGGGACGGTTCCCCCAGCCATGGCCTTGGTTCTGCAAGGATAAATGACCCTCCTTGGGAAGGGGTGACACAGAAAAAATTAGGTGAGAGAACTTGGTAATGAAGATGAAGTTCTCTGCTTTTTTCCTTCACAGTCTTGCTTGGAGCGGGATGTGACCCATCAAGGGAGGGTGTCAGTTCCGTGCAGGAACATCGCCTGCTTAAGGCTGTTAATAAGCAGGATAGGTGGTAATTGGATAATAACTAGGGAGCAGTCAGATGGGTCACGTTGCAGGTTTGTTTACAGAAGCTCGACAATGCAAGGGAAACACACAGCACCCAAAGTAAGACAGCCTGTCTGAAAATACATAAGCTTGAATGGTTTTTAATGGTGCCCTGTCTGCAGAAAGCCCAAAGCTAGATTTATGAGGCCGGTGAGATCCAAAAGCACAGCCAAGTCGAATTCATCTTCTAAAAGCGAACATGGTCGCTCGCCTCCGTCTCATGGTATACTTTTATTTTATATTCCTTTAAAATCTCTCTCTGCCTCTCCCTCTCCTCTTCCCTCTCCCATCCACACACATCCATACACCCTCGTGTGTGCATATATACTTAATTTTTACATGGCTGTAATGATAATATATACTATATATATTTAAAGACTCCAAAAACTTCATGGTGAAATGCATATTTAATATATACACAAAAGAAATGTCCATTGATGGGTGGATGGCTAAAGACAATGTGGTTTACGTACACAGTGCAGTACGGTTCAGTCATAAAAGAGAAGGGAATCTGCCATTCGTTACAACACAGATAGACCTTGTGGGTCTACAGATGATCTCACTTATATGTGGAATTTTAAAGCAATAAAATCACAAACAAAACCCCCCAAAACTGATAGCCTAGATACAGAGGACAGATTGGTGGTTGGCAGAGGTGGGCGGGGGTGTGAGTGGGAGAAAAGGGTCAAAAGGTACAAACTTGCAGTTATGAAATAAGTCATCAGATGTAATGTACAGCATGGTGACTATAGTTAATAATAACATCTGCATACTTGAAAATTGCTAGATGTAATTTTCCATCACAAGAAAAAAAATTGTAACTATGTATGGTGATGTTGACTTATATCATTTCACAATATATACAGCTATTGAATTATGTTGTATCTCTGAAACAAATGTTATATGTCAATGATATCTTCATAAAAATACATATATGCACAAAAGGTATGAAGTGTAGTTATAAAGTATAGACATCACCATGCAATTCTGAACAATTCTGGTGTTAAATGTATAATGATAACCAAATGACATGCAGGGACACACTTGCGCAGTAACCATGATACCAGCATCTTCACGATCCTGTGCCACCTCCACTTCTCAGTGTTGCCCGCTCTTTCTAAGAACTGGGCCCACTCTTTGAGTTTCTATTTTCTTAGCCCCACAAGAACTGTGATCTCTTCCTCCCTAATGTTTGTAGATTTAGTTTTCTATTCTTTTGTTTAGGATTTTAAAAATCTATGTTTAGGAAACAAACTGGACTGTAATTTCTCTGTGCCACACTATGTCTAGTTTGGATATTAGGGTTAAATTAATCTTGTAGAATGAGTTGGAGAATGATGTTTTTTTCTATTGTTTCTAAAAGTTTATGTAGGATTGAATCTATTTGTTTATCGAATGTTTGCAGAACCCACATGCAAAAAACTGGAATTCATTTGTGAGGGTATTTAAAAAAATTCATTAAAAGCTTATACTTCTGATACCTCTCATTTCTTCGCTGTCTTTTTTTTTTTTTATCTTTACCTGAGGACACTTTTTCATTGCTTTTTTAGAGTGAGAGGAAGGGAGAGAGAGAAACATCGATGGGGGAGGGAAGCATTGATTGGTTACTTCCTTGTAGGTGCCCAGTTGGGGAATCAAACCTGCAACCCAGGCATGTGCCCTGACCAGAAATCAAACTTGCAACCTTTCAGTTATAGGACAACTCTCCAACCACCAGCCGGGGCTCATTTCTTTAAAAATATTAGGTTAAATATGTGAAATTTCAGGTATTACCCAGTTTTGACCTACAAAAATGGCAATTTCACATGGTCTGACCTAACAATTAGTTTACATATGTGTACATAATAATTCCAACATCTGCAATCTTTATGGGTTGGATTCTGCTATTTGTGCTTCATGCCGACTTTCACTCACGTAGGTTTGTTTCCTTACATTTCTAGTGATTTTTATTTTAGGCTCATATTTAAAGTGTGTTCCTCCAGAGATGTCATTGCTTCTCCCAGGTACCTTAGGGCAGAACTGAAATAAAAAACTTTATTATTTTTGTTTGCCTCTTTTGGGCCACATGGGGTTTGGTAAGACAACACATCAGCAAGGGATTTGGGATTAGGAATTATCTAGGGAGATGTTTTTTCTCCTTTCTTTCACTCTAGTAATAACCAAGACTAAAACAAATATTCCCATTACCTCCCTTTCTGAGGTCGTTTTCCATCTGGTTCACCCAGTCATGGCGCTGAAGTGACTGTCTCCCTCTCCGTTTTGTTGTTTGACACCCACATGCATGAGCTCTTCAAATCCAGGCTCTGGACTACCCAGGGCTGACAGGTGTCCTCTGAGAAAAGGCTGACCCGACGCCAGCTTACTTTTCTTGATTCTCACTTTCTGAGTTACAGCTTCTAAAGACGTCCCATGCCAGCTCACCAGTTCAGTGTTCCACACCACAGGTTGTTCTTCTGACATCTAGCTGGCTGTGTAGCAGAAACAGAAGCTCCAGGTTCCTTTTGTCACTAAGGATTTTATCCAGTTTATTGGACAATATGAACTCAATGAGGTATGGACCTGAAAGGACTTTACTTTTCCCTAATCACTGTCCTCAAACATGAAAAGTCAAATCTCCTTTGCCCTTATTTAATGGTGTCTTAGATTCTTTAGATTTCCAGTTACTTGCAAGTAGTTCAGTTTAAAATTTAAGTCCCAACTTAACTCTTATTTCTTTCCCTTCAACCGGCGCTGACTAGAGGGTCTCGGGGTGGAGTAGGGAGGGCTCTACACCATCGCTCCTTTCTCTACCTCTTCCTCTCTCTCCACTGACGTCCCTCCTTGAGATTCCAGGGGTCACAGGGGTTCTGGGGGCCAGTGTTTTCATTCTCGCTCTCCTTGGGCCTCACACCACACCATGGACCCTATTTGCCAGCCCTTTTCACTTGGTTTAGAGGAAGGAAATACTTGGATTTACAGAGTGTGGTAGCAGCGTGTTGAGGAAAACATATGAACAGTGACTCTGCCGAGTGCCCTCTTTGGACTCCCCAGCCCACCCTCCACCCTAGCAGTCTACTTATAAGTCTACTTATACACATACGTAAGGATGAGGATGGGACTGCTTTAGACAGTGTTGGTGCTCGGGTGTTAGCTATGATGAGCTCAACAAATATTCCTGTCATCATTAATTCTCTGATCCCCTTGGGGCAAATTACGTGAAGAATATATAGGGTAGATCTCTGTAGAGGTCTTGCATCAATGATATTATTCTTGGATCTAGAACATGATGTCTTAGAACCCAAAACTAGATTAGGTGTTTTAATCCAAGTGTTGTTTTTTTTTTTTTTAAATCCTCACCTGAGGACATTTTTTCATTGCTTTGAGGAGAGAAACATTAAGGCGAGAGAGAAGCATCTACTAGCTGCCTCCCATACATGCCCAGACTGGAGATCCAACCTGCAACCTAGGTACGTGCCCTGACCAGGAATCAAACCTTCAGCCTTTTGGTTACAGGATGATGGTCCAACCAACTGAGCCACACAGGCCAGGGCAATCAAAGTTTTATATAAAAATAACTTCGAATTTCCTCTGGTTGCAAATGAAGGTAGAAATAGGTTTCATTTGTGCAGAACATGCCTTATTAAAGTTGGTATGTTAAAGAAAAATAAACCTTCGCAGATGACACAATGACATCTAAATTTGGCTTTAAAAATTTTAAATATATTATACATGCCATAATTATTTAAAAACGTTATTAAAAGTGTTTTTGTGTTGCCTTAAATTATAGCTTTATCTGGTACCACTGCGCTCAGTAGAACAAAATGACAAAATCAACTGCCTAAGGAGGTTAGCTGGAAATTAACGGTCTCCACGTTCATGGTCTGTGCATAGACTTCCCACTGGCACCACAATTTTACGAGTGTCTTCCTCCCATCAACACGCCCAGCCATGTTAGTGTACGGAATTCTAGGAGACACAGTTGATTCAGTAAAGTCAGCAGTCATTGTCGCTAACCACCCACCCTGTGTTACACAGGGCCTGCTGCCCGCACTAGTTTCCTGGCTATCCCCTGGAAACAGTCTCAGTAACTCTGGGTCAATGACAATTAATCTGGACTTTAGTCTCTTAAATTTTATCTCACTCTGAAACAGACTTTTTTAATAGAAGTGTTTAAAAAGACAGTCCACAGCACAAATTAGAGAGTTGCATGGGTATAGTGTATTTTCACTTTTAATAAATGAGCTGTCTTTTCCTTCTTTTATTCCACGTAGCATTTCTTTTCAAAGGGAAAAAAATCAATCAAGAAAAATGTGAAAAAGATGAATGAATGTGACATTTAGAGTAAGATTTTAATGGCACAAAGGCCAAGAATATCAGAGTTATGCTTTTTGCTTTCACAATATAACTTGGCGTTGTTACTAGAATGAACCTCATTAGAAGAAAGTAAACAATGTAGGCATTTAAAGAAAATGTGTTATAGTTAAGTTATATTTGTTAAGGCAAATACAACATAGACAATATTTAATTAAACTTTGTCTTTTTTCAGAGTTGGCTCCTCAGAGGCTATATCCTTATTTCAATTAGTGTCGGTTATGCCACAAATGTTTTTGGAAATTTTGGAATTAAATTTATGAACCAGTTTATAAGGACAACGAGAAAACCAGCTTCATTTATGCAGAGTCATACCTTATTAAACCCCAAACTGGCACTTTGCATTGTTAGTTGGCATTTCCTGGGCCTTATTCACTAGCCTGACTTCAAATTACTTTTTATTTAAAAAAAGGGAAAAAGAAAACTTAAAAAAATCATAAAACATTACATATAAATATGTACTGTTTGAGCTATTTAAAGAAAACATTCCCGTCACCATAACAAAGGTTAAAAAAATTCCCCCAACACTCCAGGGGTTCCTTGGGTATATTATCCTAATCACAATGTACTCCTTGTCCTTTAGGGGTCACTGGTAGTCACTTCTATACTTTTCTGGTCACTTTTGTCACCTATTATATATCCCTCCATACTACCATTCCATAGTTTACTTATTTTTATGTAAATGGAATCGTATAGTATACATTCTTCTGCATTTGCCTTCTTTTGCTCAATATCTCGTTTATGAGATACCAACTATGGCTTGCCACCTGTTTTTATAAAAACGGTTTCATAGAAGCACGGCCGCTCCTGTCATTTACGTCCTACCTGTGCTGTTTCTGCATTTCAGAGGTGGAGCCGGGTAATTTCAACAGAGACTGTGTGGCTCACGTTGCGCCCGGTATTTGCCGCCTGGCGTTAACAGACAGTCTGCCGACTCCTGGCTGAAATATACTATTTGAGTGTATTTCATGCATGCAGACTATCTTTGCTGATAGTCTGTTTAAAAATTTTGCTGAGATTTTCACGAGGGGCATTGCACTGGTTTTTCTTTTCTTGGAATGTCTTGGTCTAATTTTGGAATCAGGGTAATCTTAGTTTCATAAAAGGGTCTGGGAAGTATTCGCACCTTGTCAGTGTAGAACTAGTATTATTTCTTCCTTTAAATCTTTAATAGAATTTACCTAGGAAGGCAATCTGGACTATAGTTTTGTTTTGGGGGAAATTTTAAACTGTGAATTCAATTCCTTTAAACAGGTATAGAGTTATTCAATTTTAAAATTCTTTACATATCAGTTTTGGTAATTTCTTATTTATTTATATTGAATTTATTGGGGTGACATTGGTTAGTAAAATTATATAGTTTTCAAGTATGCAATTCTGTAACACATCATCTGCATATTGTATTGTGTATTCACTACCCCAAGCCTAGTCTCCTTCCATCACCCTTCATCCCCCTCACCCCCTTCTGCCTCTCCCCCCAGCCCCGCTCCCTCTGGGAATCACCTTACTGTTGTCTGTGTCTGTGAGGTGTTTTCTTTTTTTGCTTAATCCCTTCATTTCTTTCACCCAGTCCCCTAGCCCCCTTCCCTCTGACAGCTGTCAGTTGGTTTTCTGTATCTGTGCCATGAGATGAAAACGTCATTTATTGATCCCTAGGCCTCTGTCTCTCATTCTGGAGAGATTTTAACCACAGGTCAACAACCATCCATTTCAATGTCCAGATAGCTCAGTCTTCCACAATCATGGCTTCGTACTTCCTTGACCTCCTTTCTTCCAAAGAGCGTGACCTCCATCCTATCTCAGTCACTTATTCCCATGGTCATACCTGACTTCTTGTCACCACCAATATCTTGCAAGCCTAGATGTCCCACTACCCAATCACCACCTCCTATAGTCTTAGCTCTCTTACTCTCACCTCCAAGCCCAAAACTCCTTTGCCACTGGACCTACAATTTACTATAATCACTATTCTTCACCATTCCTCACATATCTCATGTTCTCACTTTCCTTCTTATTCAGTTAAAATTTAACGGTCAATCATTTTGGTTGTTCTCTTGCCTCTTTCTTGGTTTATCATACTCTCCTACTTGATATAGCCTTAATGAAGTCACGTGCCCAAATCTGGGGAGGTAAACGTGGCTGCAGAAAGAATCGCCTCTCTTTAAATTCATAAATATGAATCATCTCAGGAGAATCCTAAATGCTACCTACCACTCAAAACGCTATTTCCCCAGTCAGTTTAATTTCTTTACTCTCCTCGATGACTATTTTACAGTTTCTAATCCATCCTCAGACCCTCAACATCTTACCCTCTTTGCTTCTCACATTACTAAGAAAATAGAAACAATTAGGAAACTTCTAAGAGCTCCCACCACATTCCCACGTTTATTTGCACCTCTGTGCGTCGACTACGACACCTTCTCTTCCTATAAGTAAACTGTGTCTGTCCCTGGCCAAGGCCACCCACCTCTCTGTGAACTGCATTCACTCTCTCACGCACTGGCCGACATCGCACCTTCAATTTTCCCTGTTTCTCCTGCACTACTTTTGTCCGACGAGCCATTCCCATCATTATAAACATACTGTCACTTTCATGTCATTTGAAAACCTACCATCCAGACCCCATTTGCCCATTTAGATAATACTGTATTTTTTCCTTTCAAGCAAAATTTCTTCAAAGCTTAATTATACTCACTACCTCAGACTGTTCTCTTCCCATTCGGACTTGAACCAATTCCAATACCGCTTTTTGCCCTCCATGCTTCATGGAATGTGCACTTACCGTGGTCAGCAATGAATTTGGTATTGCTAAATTCAATGATTGATTGTCAGTCCTTATCTTACTTGACTTTTTGACGCAGTAGATCCACTCCACTATTCCTTAAATCACTTTCTTGAAAATTTGACTTCGAAGAAACCATATTTCCCTCCGTATTTCCCTCCGTATTTCCCTCCTTGTCTCCAGTCACTCCTCAGTTTCTTTTGCTGATGTAGGTCACCCCCTCCCCACCACTACAATCAGGACATAGACAGTCCTGTCACCTCCTAAAATTCCCTTGTGCTATTTTTCTGTCGTCACTCTTTCCCCAACTCCCAATCCTTGACAACCAAGGACCCATTCTTCATATATAACATTAAAAAAAAAAAAGTTCACTCCTTTTGATTGGTGAATGATCACACAAAACACACATCCCCATCCCCTAAAGTAATGCAGAAAAACATTTTTTAAAGCCTCTTCTTTTTGGAGTTTGAGGAGTTTAACTCACTATAAGTGAGTTAAAAAACTTAAAAGCTTTTTGCAGAATTTGAACATCAGGCTTTCTTAAAGCTCGTTTAACACTAACATGGTTTCTTTAATATTTCTGTGCTTGTGTATGTCATCAAATTGCTGGTGGGCTAGGCTGTTTATTAATGTGCTTTTTATTTCCCAGAGCCTTAACCTATACCCAGAAGGACGGGCCATGCATGTTAAGGCCAATCTTAATTATCAGCAAAGAATAACTTCTTCCTAGAAACCAGGACCAGAACTCAATTTTAAGAAGCACATTGAAAGTATCATCTTTACTATTCACAAATTCTTAGATCCCCCCTCCCCCAGGTCACAATCAAGGCGACACACTGTTCAGTAGCCTTTCCCCGTTGCCACCGAAATCTTGTAAGAAGAATGTTTACCTGTGACAACACTGGGGATTTTGGAGAGAAAGCTCTTGACTGTTCTGATGGGCACACCCCCTGTCTTGTCATCTTGCATCTTTGTAATGATGTCTTCAATCTGAAATTAGAGAAAAGATGTATTATTGTCTCCCACAAAGTAGTAGTAAATGATATCTTCATAAATAGTCAAAATGTGGGAACATGGATGCTAACAATAGATATCAGGGAAAGCCTCTGCCTGGTCAGTCAGTAAACAAGCATGAGGGCCTTCTGTGGGCCATGTGTTCCAGGTGGGCGATTGGGGGGTTCTATACAATAGCATAACACATGGTCTGTAAGAATAACCCACAGTTTCGCAAGGTAAGGAGGGACAAATACATAGGATTCGTGATGAGACACAACACGTAATTCAATATGTATGTGGTGAAATTCCTCCTTTTTCTCAAATTAAGTTCACACATAGGCTCAACCACACGGAGTTGCCATATTCAACCTAAAACAATGACAATTTCCTATAGTTTAACCTCATATAGTAACATACTGATGTTAGAAAGTATAGACAGGGCTGCCTCTGGGATCAGAAAAAGATCCAGCCAGAGTCTCACAGGAGAAAAAAAAGACTATAAATCAAGACATGGAAAGCGCTGATCTGGAGAGGCTGGAGGACAAGCCTCCATGGCTGTGAGGGGTGGTGGTGAGGGGGTGGCCACCTTGAGCCAGGTCTAAGGTAGAGCAAGGACAGAACTCTCTCCTGTAGGACTAAGGAAGACCACACTCTCAGGGGAAAGGCCGCAGTGGGCCGTGGCCTGGAGTCAGGTGCAATCTTACTGATGAAACCAGATACGGTGGGCCCTGGCTGGGCAGTTCAGTTGGTTAGAGCAGTATCCTATTACACCAAGGTTGCAGGTTCAATCCCCGGTCAGGGCACTTACAAGAAACAACCAATGAATGCATAAATAAGTGGAACAATAAACTGATGTCTCTCTTTCTCTAAAATCAATAAATAATAGTTTTAAAAAAGAGACCAGGTACTATATACATATATTGAAAACAGCAGAGAGAGGGGATGGACCATCAAGGAGGTAGGTACCTAAACTGGGAAACCAGTTTGTAGCTAAGAGTTTACGAGCTTGGGCAGAAATCTTCAGAACAGGATATAGGAAAATCTGTAACAAGGATATAGGTTTTGTTTGTTTCTTTGGGGAGTAGAGAGAGAGAGGGCAACCAGGAAAGGGGGGAAGATAATATTTAGTTTTCTCACACATTTTGTTCCTCTGAGCAATAGAGCATCTTTGAGACACCAGGATGGGTTTTCTGAGTGCTTCCATAATAGTGTCATATGGCATCAAATCTGGAATCTTAAAGTGGTTGCTCACCTAGTCTAACATACTAGTAATGCAATTTGAGGGTGAGTTTCTCAGTTATAGGACTAATAAGTTATTTGAAATAAATAGATAACTCTCTATAGGCAAAGTTGGATATGGCATAACCTAATAATAATACTAATAGATAATCGATAAAATATATTAAGAATTTATTATGTGCTGGGTACTCTTCTAAGTATTGTATACGTTGTATCCTATTAAATCCCCATGATTATTTCATAAACTAGATTGTATTATTATCCTTATTTTCATATAAAGTAGCCAAGATTTAATGAGGTGTATCAATCTAGGTTAAGCTGTGGTAACAGAAAACCCTCATAATCACAATGGCTTAATAAAACCAAGATTATTTCTCCCTCATGCTCCAAGTTTATTGCAGGTCACCAGGGACTGTGCTAAGTGTAGTTATTCTGGGATGCAGGCTGATGAAGCAGCCACCATCTTGAATGTTCTGGTCATTGTGTGAGAGGGACAAGAAAATTCTGGAGAAGCTTGCACTGGTTATTAAATGTTATTGCCCAGAAGTTACACAGAACACATGTACTCACAATTTTTGGGGAAGAACTAATTACATGGCACCACCCAACCACAAAGGAGTCAGGGGGTCCAGTCTTCTGGGTGCCCAGAGGTGAAGGGAACTGACCACCTGTGAGTAGCATCAGTGACCATCCCAGAGGTTAAACAACCTGCCTGACATCATACAGCTGCCCAGCTATGGATCTGAGCTTGAACACAGCCATAGACCCCAGGGCTCACCCTCCCAACCCCTGGGCTGCTCTGCCACCCAGTAAGATCCCCAGAAACCCAGCCAAGGAGGGAGACCATTCTCCCCTGGGTATCTCTGGGTTTTTCCTGAGAGGTACCACTAATGAGAGAGAATCCAAAGCTCCTGACTCCTCAGGCAGTGGATGTACATAGCGGCTAGGGAAGAGGGTCATTCCCTAAAGGCCTGCGCTCCATCGGATGCCAGGAGAAGAAGGGCTTTCATTCACATCCGTGTTAACGGTTTTAGTTAGTGCCCTGCCTTCTGTCCTCTAAACTCGACACGATGATTTAGAGTAGTTGGAGTGTTACTGATAGTTAAGGAGAGTAATTCCTAGAAAAACAGACATTTTCAAAGTAATCTGTGCTTTCATCTAGTGTGTTGTCTGAAACCTAACATATGAGTTACATTGTTGCTTTTTATGAAATGGCCTGAAAGTCCCAGGGAATTGGAGGGAAGCCAATATTTCAATTCAGGGGGAACCCTGACTTGTCATTAGATGGTAATAATTTCTATTCTCTGCTGATGTGAGCTGGAAGGAAAGATGGGTTGTGCAGAGGAAGTCCCCATGATTTTCTTATACTTTGCTCTGTTTTGTTGCTTCATCACATTATTAAATCTTTACTATATTCTATAAGTTTCAGGTGTATAACATTATAATTCAATATTTGTGTAAACTATAAAGTGATCACCCAAGACCTATCTCCTTATGTTGGTCCACAATGTACCAAGAAGTATATTACTCATCAGAGGTCACAGCTCGATCACAAGGACAATCCCCTTAACTGACCAGAAAGACCTCACATTCCAGCAGTAGTTCACAACATCAGAGGTGTAAAAGAATGTTTCACTGGTCCCCAATTCTTGACTCCTCTATATTATTAACATACACCCAAGTCCTGGCCCTGGCCTCATGGAGGGCAGAATCCACTCCTTGACGTTTTTTGGCTTGGTCACATGACGCGCCTGGCTAATGGGATATTATTGAACATCGAGTGAACAGAGGCTTTTAACATACCTGCAGGGTTAGGACTACCCTTTATTCTTGCCCTCCTGCATCAGATCGTTGTTATTCCAAGGAAGGTGAGAGGATCTAGAGCAGAAAGGGCCCGCCCCTCACTAGGTCAGTCAAACCTCGGCTGGCCTGCAGACTCAGAGGCGAGAAATGAGTGCTTATGCTGTTTGCCACTGAGGTCGGAGCAGTTTGCTAGGCAGCGAAATTGCGATATAACTGACTGATGGCTCTGAAAAAGTCAAGTATCAAAAGTTGCCAGTGGACAAAACTGTACTTGAACAGCAATAAAAAGAATTGCTGAGGCCACAACAAATACTTGGTAATAGGAATCGATGAATCTTAGAAGATACCCTAGAATCCAACCCATTTTAAGATTGCGGAAATTCCACCTACACCACTCACTATGTACTAATATTTCTTAGGGTCTATGTACTCCACAGCCCATTCCACTGCTGGGCCAGGCAAATCTGTGAGAGCTGAGTTTGATTCTGGGGTGCGGGCCGCGGCGACAGCAGCTAATGGTGTACTGTCTCTGAAATTGTTTTTGTCATGGTTTCTGGAGAGATGCTAAGAGTAGAGACCTATCAAAAAATTAAAAGTGAGTTTCCAGGAGTTTATATAAATTATAATGATGAACGTTTTCAGGACACCTACAAATGACCAATACTGTCTTAGGTATTTTCAATAAATTATCTAATTTATTTCTCAGCCTTAACATGTACTTAATAAACAGGTTGAAATTGAGGCTCAGGTAGATTAAGTGATTTATCCAAGGACACAAAGCTAGTAGGTGACAAAGCCAGGATTCTTTTTTATTTTTAATTTTTTAAATTTCTTTATTTTTAAAAAAGATTTTACGTATTTATTTTTAGAGAGAGAGGAGAGAAAGATTGATCGGTTGCCTCTTGTACATGCCCTGAATGGGGACCAAACCCATGACTCAGGCATGTGCTCTGACCAGGAATCAAACCAGCAGCCTCTCACTTTGCAGAACGATGCCCAACCAACAGAGCCACACCGGTCAGGGCTACAGCCAGGATTCTTACCCAAGGCTTCCTGACTCCAGTGCCCAAGCTCTGTCTATCGAATCTAAGATTCATCTTTTTATCCTTAACCAGGGCTTGCCAGCATGCTTTTCAGATATGGGCACTTAATACTGTTTGTATTGAAGAGAAAGTTCAGTTCAGTCCTAAGGGGTTAGAGCAGGAAACAGAAATTGATCCAGATAATCAGATTATCAACCATCTCTGAATTGATTTTGTCCCAGTGACTGATGAGCTCAGCATTCTCTCTCTCTGTCCCAAGGGCTTGGTTGGACTTATCTTCTACTGACAGACCACATCTTCTGGGTTGGGAGCAGGGAGATGGGAAAGTATATACACTCATATTTTCTTGACTGTTCAGGTCTATCTCATTTGTGATATCTTTTGTTCCTGAAGAAGAGCAACATTGATACCCTGACATTCTTTCATATGAAGTTCCGTGTCATTGGGGAGCATGTTGGACCTACGTTCCACTGTGCCAAGCAATCAGCAGGTGGCCCTTATCTGACAGCCAAGCGATGCAGAGAAGCCACGTGGTCAACTCAGCGGGTTCTGCCTGGATGGGTCACAACAGCCAGCACACCCTTCTCCAGGGGACTCAAAGCTCCGCAGTGACATGCAGGTAAAACACAGTTCTAAACAGCAGGAAAAATAGAACTCATTATACTATGGGGTGGGTTTTCTTTGAAAATAGGGATATTATGAGACAATAGAGATAATTCACTGAAATAGCCAGGGGCTATAAGAGAGAGTGAAAAGAAGCAATCCCCTCTTTTCAAACTAAAGCCACAGCAGGACAGCAGGACGGCAGGTCTGAGGCCCAAGAGAAATGCTAGCCTCAGCTTCACTGACTTGCTGTGTTGACCTTGGACAAGTTATTTAACCTCTCTGGACTTCACCTCCCTCATTGCTACAGCAATAGGTTTGGCTGTTAAACTAAGATTTCTTATTCTGAAACACAAGATGCTTGTCAGACTTGACAAGTGCAAATCTGTGTCTGTGAGGTGAGGGTAAGATAGACAATCAGGCCTCGGGGTTCCCATTCCCTATGTTGCCCATCTTCCAGGCGGATCCATGCACAATGCTTCCCTGGGCTAAGAGGCGCAAGGTCAGGAAGGGTGCAGGAACCAAGGAGTTTTGATGCTTCGAGAAACCATTTTGGACCCATGGCATCAGAAGACAGACCAAGGCATGGACCAAAGGGGCCCTGACACTGCTCCTTCTTGACCAGCCCCCGCCTGCTCCTCTCTGCTCATACAGATGACACTTCTAACAGAAATGACAAAGGGCCAAGATCAGTTTTTTTTTCCTGAAAATTAATTTTTCAATGAATGAATTTATTTAGCTCCTCCAATATTGCCTTAGTGGAAGATTAAAAAAATTTAAGAGTAGGCAAACTATGTTGTCATTATTAAAAAAAAAAATCCACCACTACTTTAGTGAAAAAGGCAAAGTATGCCTCAGGCGTGAAGATCTTTTTTATTGAAGTGTTTCATCTTGACTTTGCAATCAGTTGCCTTTTTCTAGCTACTAATAACTGTCAGTTCAGCTCCTGTATTTCATTAAGGACCCCTTCTGTTTTGGTATCTGTGAATGAGTGAAAATGACTCTTTAGACACATCTTATCAGCCCGGAGGCAGAAATCAGAGCTGGCAAATGATAATCATATTTCTTAATCCAAAACGTGCATGCTTCACTGAGCATGCTCTGTCCCATGTGGGTTCCAGAAGATAGGACCATTTCTCATTTTTATTTTCAAAAATGCAGCACACTGCTATTCTCGACTTGTAAGTGCACTCGACTTCACTTCCTGGTTTAGTGGACATTTATCGCGCACCTACAGTGTGCCAGGCGGTTTTGTTACTATGGTACCAAAAGACAAAATCTGTGCCCCTTCATCATGGACTAAAATTTTTCAGAAAGATTCACGGCTCTAGGCTCATTGTTAAGGATGTTTTGGGAACAGCAGAGCCACGTATGGGTTCTAAAGAAGCTGGAAGGTGAGATGCTAAGGAGAACCACATGTTCAGAGGTCCTCAGAAGGGGAGCCATCAAAGACTCCCTACCTTTTTTGTCATCCCATCAAAAGTCTGTGATTTCAACAACAGGAGGGAAAATTTCAGATTCCTTGTGCTAGCTCTGACAAGGATTAAAATGCCAGTTACTGTTTTTTCAGTGAAACTTACTTTTGAAACACTGTATATGTCTAGAATGATTTTGATAGAAATTAAAAGAAAAAAAGAAAAAGCAACCTCCAAGCACAGGGGACTATTTTTCCCACATAACAAGCAATCTGCATGTGAGTGGCCATTGGCACTACTCAGTTACTTAATTCTGTGTGAATTATCACCCTGGCCTTTCCCTCCTGGTTGCCAGATAGGTGCTCCAGCTCCTGGCATCACTTCTATGTTAAAAAAGAAGAAAGGCAGAAAGAAGTGGGGAGTGCTGGTACAGCCGTGCTTGTTCCTATTCTCCGGAAAAGCATACTGCCTCCCAGGAGATCCCAGCTGATCTCTGCTCTAGTGTTATTGGCCAGAACAGGATCACATGGCTACATGTAGCTGCAAAGGAAGCTGGGAAGAGGGTATTTAGCTTTTCCAGCCTCTCCACCACATGGGAAGAGGAGAATGGGAATGGGGTTGGCTTAGCCAAATAACATTGTTTACCAACAAAGACCCTGTATTAAAGAACATTCATAAAGGATGGTTGGGAGGGCCTCGATTCCTCTCTGATCCTTCTCCACGCCACAACCTGGGTGATACTCTAAGAAAAATATGACCACGTAATTCCCCTACTTAAAGTCTGTCTATGGTTCCTCCATGCTTATTCTGTTATAAGCTCTTATTTCCTCTCTCTATCTTTCCTCTATATCAAGTTTCACTTTAATTTTTCCTTGCACTCTTTATTAGGTTATTTTTCTTGCCATTTAATCCTAATAGTTGGTGCTCAGTAAATATTTATTGAATGAATGCATGAATGAATGAATGAATGAATAACAGGAGTACTATATTCATAAAGAATTTTATCTTGGATTCCAGCATTGAATGGGATGATTAATATATTAGTATCTTAGGGGTAGTGGTAGTGGTAGTGGTTAAGGTAGTGTCCTTTGTTATTTACATTTTTAAGATCATTCTGCTTTGGAAATGTTTTAAATAAACAGAAGCCTCAGGATTCCATAAACCTTAGCAACAATGTTCAAAGGGTTGCTTCACAGGTACCCCAGTACCAGCTGAGCTAGAAGCCAGTTCCCCAAAGTACCATGAGTGACATTCATGACCCAGGGCAATGCCAGGGTAGAAGGATGAAGCAGTGTCATTTGTTTTGTCTCCTGGAGGTTTGTTTTTATGTTTTTAATATTATCATATGTAGTGCTTCATAAATTACTTTTATGGAAAAGGGTTTTTCTCCATTTAAATGAAGAGAAAAGCCAGCAAGAATGATGTTATAGGTCAGTGAACAAATGGCTTCTTGATGATGCTTTAGGGGGAATTACTTTCCCCTGAGCTTGGCTGAACCGCCCAAGACTTAGAAGGTACTGTTTCTACTGTATAAGAATCTATTGCTTGCTTGGAAATGAGCGGAGCAGTTCCTTTGAGCAAACTACAGAGAATAAGGAACCTCTGACTGCAGAAGGCCAGCTACAGTGCAAACGAGGAAAATAACGCTGACCAGTGAAGCACTCTAGCAATATTGGAGAACCTAAAATCTCTTTATTACAATCTTCTCAAGTTACCCTAACATGAGTATGTCATCTGTTGTTTATTGGGACCCATCCCCCCTTTACAGATAAGCACATTGATACTTAGGGAAAGTAAATTGTTAAATTGTCCAAGGCCAAATGAGGCTGGTGAATACTGAGATTATTGGTATCAAACCCAGGCAGCCTTGCTCTCCAGCTAGCTCCCAGGCTCACTGCACCAGCTGCCGGGGCAGTTCCTGGGGAGGCCTCAGTTCACCCAAGGCTTTGGCTGTGAGTGGAAGAAGATGCAGAAGATGGGGCCACATCCTATGCTGCAAAGTTTAATACACAACGTGGAAGGCAGAAAAGCGGTCCCCTCCCAAAGATCCCCATGTCATCGTCACTGGGACCTATGAATATGTTCTCTTTCCTGGCAAAGGGATTTTTGCAGATGTCATCAGGGTTAAGGACCTTGAGATGGGGTGATTATCCTGGGTCATCCAGATGGGTTTTGTCTAATCACATGAGTCCTTGAAGGGACTTTTCCCAGCTGTAGTCAGAGAGAGATGTGACCAGAAAGAAAGGATCAGAGAGGTGGGACTTTTCTGGCTTTGGAGAAGGAAGGGGGGTCCACAAGCTAAGGAAGGTGGGTGGCTTTTAGAAGCCATGAAAGGCAAGGAAAAAAGATTGTCCCTGAGGCCCTTCAGAAAGGTATACAGTTCTGCCAACCCCTTGATTTTAGGCCAGAGAGACCCATTTCAGACTTCTGTCCTACAGAATTATAAGATATACATTGTATTTAGCCATTAAACTTGTGGTAATTTGTTGCACAGCAACAACAGAAAATTAATACATACAGTGACATCCTACTCATGAATAGCTGTTTGGAAAATGAGTATTCTGCATTGTTTCCACAACAGGTTAGTATTTTCTCTTCCTGGGGAAAGAGTAGGCAAATTTCCTGTAACTCCACTGCTCTCTGGTCCTTCTGAACAGCTTACTGGTCAACCAGGAATTGCAGCAGTCTGTGTGGGGGAAGAAGTAAGGGGTAAGGACAGGAGAGGTGTCTGTCTATAACCTGAAGTTATTGCTACCATGGCATTTTATATGCTTCGGGTTCTGGTCTACCAGGGGCCAATTATACAGGAGGCTCAGAGGTTATTTCCAGGAGATTCTTAAATGGGCCACAGCAGCTCATTAACTAACTCTAACACCACATTCTACTGACAGAAAAGCAATATCCTTTTTTTTTCCTATCTCAAAATTTTACCTTGTCACAGTCCTCAACCTAGGCCAACAAGGAGAAGTATACAAGGAACACCATATGGCAACACACCCCAAAGAACTAGGCCAGTGCCATAAAATGCTCCAGATTTGATCGTGAGGTCTTTCATATTAAGTTTCTACAGAAATATTCTAGTTTCAACATGTATATGCCCTTCCCCTTACTGCTAGAGAGAGGTCAATATCTTTGTTTTCAAAGAAAAAACTGGCCCATCCAGTGTCCTGGAATATTAACAGGAGCAAGGAGCATTAATTCTTGTCCTGCTTCTGACCACAAGGACATCCTGGACTCTGGAATCACTCATCCTTTCTGACTCACTTCCTTTCTGACTCTTCCTCCACACCTTCCCCTCCTCCAAGCTGAACAGCTGAACAGCTGAACAGCTGAACTGGCGACTGGAGCGAATTTTAGAACTTGGAATAGTTTATGTAAATTATCTCCTCCCCAAAAACCCGCTGTGGCTCCCTACTGCTACAAAATAAATGCCAAGCTTCTGACTAGGGAATTCAAGGTCCTCTCTCATTTGGTGTCAAACTACCTTTCCAGCCTAACTTCATGTTTAAATGGAGATGTTGCTATCTGCCCCACATAGTCATCAGGAGGGAGAAGAGAGCAAAAGGTCATATGTAGAGCACCTGTGTCTACATGAAAAGGACCTTCTCTTTCCCCTACCTGTGGGTTAAGAAGTTTCAGGGAACCAGGAGGTACAGAGGAGAGATGCAAATGTGAGAAACCACTTGATTTCAAATAGTGCACTGACTCTGGACTTCTAGTCTCTAGAACTTAGAGGAAATACAATTATGTTGTTTAGGTCACCCAGTCTATAATATTTTGTTATAGCAGCCCTAGCAAACTAGTACATCCCTCGTGACTTTACAGATTACAGAAACTATCTTCCAGGTCTTTCTGTTCAACACATAATGAAAATGATTTCCTCTCATGTGCCCCTCCACTGACTCCCCCTTCTCTCTCTCTCTCTCTCTCGATGATGATGATGACGATGATTAATTATTTCTAGATTAGATGGTGTTCCACATGTCAAATGGACTAATTCGATGTCTTATGTATTGGCTAATTCCCGGGAAGCCACATGCATCCTACTTCAAATCTCTGGCTTTCTAAACGCCAGGACGATGTCAGACACTAGCGCTGAGGATGAACGCCAGATTCATAGGCTGGGTTCAAAGCCAGGAGGGTCAGGAAGACACTGTTTTCCAGAATCAAGAGTGAGAAATGCCAGGATTAGTGTTGGTCTTTGGTCGGTCCCAAAACTACCTGTAATAAGGGATAAATGTACACATAGTATATGGATACATAGATAGAACACCATGTGGAGAATTTGAGAGAAAAATGATCTAGCAGTACAAATGATATATTTTGCATTTGAGTCAACTGAAAAACTTACAATATAATGTGGCAGCAAAAGAAGAAAAGGTTAATTTGGTCTTACGATACATTGACAGAAACCGAGCACTGACTGAAGGAGGTGATAGGACCCTCATCTGTTCTGACGAGGTTCCACTCGGGAATACCAAGACTCTTTTTTGGCCTCAAACTTCAGAGGACACCCACAAACTGCAGCGAGTGTAAAGCATGCGACCCAGATCTTGTGAAAGCATTAAATGGCAGGAGCAGAGGTTGGCCTATCTATCAACTAAAGTAAGACCACGGTCCAAGTAAAAAGCGTGTTTGCTCTGCAAATACAGTGTCCAGAACCAGGACTGCAGCCCTCAGCCCTTTCTGCACTAAATAGAGATCCTGGACCTGCCACTCTCCAGCTCTAGAAGCACTTCTGGAGCCAAAGCCTACCCCCTAGGGGTCACTTTTGTACCTTAAAATGCAACCAAGTCAGCCTGAAAGGGAAACTTGTTCGCCCAGTCCTCCCTGGGATGAATTAGTTCATCGGATGAGCTAACTCTCACCAGGGGACCCAGAGAACAGCACCACCCTAAAGGCCTGGGGACGGGGCGGGGTGGTGAGAGGAGGGCTGGAGTCTGTGGCCTGTAGGCAGGCCCAGGCGAGGGGCTGTGAGTGAAAGGGGTGAGGCTGGACGTGGGATAAACTGGCCCCATTAGATCCAGGCTCACGCTGAACCTCACTTTTCTTTGGGGGACAACTGGGCCTGGATCCTGGGGGTTCAGCAGGAGCCTCAGAGGGGTTCTGGCATGGACGGCGGGGAGTTCCAGTTCTGAGAATGCCAGGCCCTGAGGGGAAAGAGATATCCAGGAGGGTAGAGAAATGCTGAATGGGGGTGCCATGAAGCTCTCGCCTCAAAACCGCCTCACAGTGGCTTCCCTGCATGTGGTTTTTACCCTTGTTTGGCAGAAGGAGCCAGCTTTCCCTCTGAGGTCTCAGTTACCTCTCCGCATTTTTGCAGGAAATACTTAAGACAGACTGTCCTCACTTCCCTGAAATCTGAGCGCCCCAGTGGGTGCTACTTGGGTTTATGGATCTTTTCAGGCCAATCCAGACCATCGCCCCTCCTCTCTCCTGCCTTCAAGGTCAAGTGATCGTTCCATGGGAGCGGGGTGGAGAAGGGAGAAAGGAGAAGGGCTCCCCAACCACCTACCCTGTGGCCTTAACCTCTGAACCACCGTCTTGTCTCTTCCCCAGGTCAGCGTAAGGTTGAAATGAGGTAGATGCCAGCTCCTTCAAGAGCTGATAGCAGCGGTACCTGGTCCGGCACCCAGGCCCAGTGCCCCTGGAGAGGGGTGGGGTCCTGGCATGGCGGGGGCTGCTTTCTAGCACCGAGCCTTATTTAGGAGGACAGCACTGCTAAAAATATGGGTTAGGTCTCTCAGAAATGTCCGTTTTGTCCCTAAGGGGACTCCTTTTGGACCCCAATTACATGCTGGCTTCGGACGCTCTCCGTGGGCATTCCAGAGCCTGGGTGGCTGGGAGGTGGAGGGGTTAGGGGAGGGGACTGTGGAGGTGAAGAGAAAAGCCCACAGCCTGCGTGTGCAGTAATGCACGTGCCGTGGAGAGAGAGAGCTCCCCTTCGGTAATGACTCCTGACAGTTAGAAAGCCTTTGCCAACATGTAGGTCATTTTGGGATGCAGAGATTTGATGGGCATAGAAAGCTGGTGTCTGTGTTTGTACTTGTTACCTTGCAGGGCTGGAAATAAAACCGAGCCAGTAGGCGTTTAGATTTCAGTTGCTCCTCAGCAGGAGGAACTGAGAGTCTTTGCGGGGGGAACATGATGGCGAAGTTGCTGTCTTCCCCAAGGGATACTGGACACCTTTGAAAGGGCCCTTTCCTGTGATCTCTGGCACACGGCGTGGGTGCTCCACCGGGGACCAGGCTAAAGCCCTTCAGGATCTGAGCCCCAACCCCAGCTGAAGAAAAGACAGTGCGCGAATCTAGCGATGCAGGGAGTGGCTGGGTGAAATAGGGTTCTGACAGTGGGAATTGCCGATGAGGTAAATACAGCAGCGCGGACTGTGTCCAGAGGACGGAAAGAAGACACAGTGCTGCCCACTGAGCATTGGCGGAAGCAGGCGTGACCGCGATCCCCACCTGCCTGGCAGGCAAGAACATTCTCCCAGGGACGTGCCAGTTAGGTCCCCGCGCCGCCCTCATCTTCCCCCAAGCTGGCTGTCCTGTCCTCTGACTCAGGAAGGAGCTGGTTTTATCCCCGATTGCCTGTCCAGAGCTGTAAAAGCTCAGGGACAAAGCATCAACAAACCTCTATTTAATTCAATTTCATGATATTAAGAAAGTTTTTCTCCCCTAAATTATAATTTGCTATGAATAGCAGTCAGGTTACTGTGCATCCGCAAAGCATATCCCACTCCCCAGGGGGGCAGATGAGGTGGAGGTGGACTTGGGTCTGAGACCCACAATGCGCTGGAGGTAGTGTGCCCTGCCAACCCCCCAGGTGAGGTTCTGGTGTGAAACGTCCCCGCTGTGCCACCCTTCAGGTGCTCTTCACACCACAGGGATGGCGTGTGGTTACCAGCAAGTGCCACAGAACTCAGCCTTGCGCCTGACTAGCCGCGTAACCACCGGCGCGTCTGCGCCTCAGTTTCCTTTTGCTCGGGAAAGGGTTTCAGTGGCTTCTAAAATCCACTCCAGCTCTTATAATCTTCAAGACTCTGTCCTCCAAATCCACAGCTTGTCACATCTCAGGACACAGCAGAACGCTGCTTTCCCTGAGGAAGTTTCCTTCCCCGATGCCTCCCCGCCTCCGGCCCCAGCCTGGTCCCTTCCTCGGCAGGAGTGGGGAGAAGGCCGCTGAAGGGTTAGTAGGGGTCGTGGACTGGCCCCTGGCTGCCGCTGCTCAGGAGCGAGGTATGGCTCATCTCTGTGCCCTGCCGCGGAGTAGAAGGAACTGGGATCCTGCCCCACGAGGCGAGGCTTAGGGTTTCTAACCCGGGATGAGGGCTGTGCCTCCCTGCTGTGGCTCCGAATCAGGATGTCCAGGGTTGCCGTCCCCGCCCCCTCGCCCCTGCGCTCCCATAGGTCATTCGCTAACAAAGGTGCTATTTTGATCTTCATCTGCCTCGTCCTCTCTCTCATTTGTTCTAAATTCAGATGGGACCTCGGGGTGCTATTAAACGGCCTTCTCTAAAACCCTCTAACAGCAACCCTGGAGTTCACAGCGTGAGGGCAAACCCACCGCCTCGGTTGCAACATCGCCGACTCTCTCTTTTATTGGCAAAGATTTCAGGACTCTGCGAAACTCTGCAGTAGTTGGCGAGCCATCTGGAGCCTGTAGGAGCTTAGTTCAAGTTGTTCTCGAGGAGACCCAGTGCTGGCAACAGCCCACAGTGCCTGCCACAGCTTCCTCGGCCAAGTGGAAGCTCGGGGCTGCAAATGGCACTTCCAAAGTAAGTCAGGTTGAACGGCGTCTAGGTTCAAACCAAGCGCCGAGCCAAGGGTCCACTCCATTAACTAATTCATGGGTCGCCTCTGGGTATGTAAACACAGGCCGGTCTAATGTGGGCTGACAGGTGATTTCATGCACCATTTAACTCTTTGCATTGCCAAGTAATAATCAGAATAATTTCACATTTGTAATGGCTTTTTTATTTTCTTGAAGGAACAAAATATTGCAAACTAACTGTAAAAGGAGCATTCATCTCTGGAGCCCATGAAGGGAAAAAAACAAAACAAAACTGGGCCTTTGTTACAATAATAATTGGACACACCTTTCCTTTCTCTCCTCTGTTGGGGGTGAGTAGCCTTAAGGAGAGTTTCTCAAGACCAGTGGGAGGTAGCATGTGCCCTCTGCTCCAAGATACCCAGAAACGGTGATAGAAAAGGAGGAAGAAAGAATGGAAAGGACAGACTGAGCACCAAAAAGGGGCTGTATACCCCTGACTTTGGAGCCTTGGTCTGAAAGGCACGTTGAAGCCCCAAGTCAGGAGTCCCTGCCTGCAGTGCCGTAGGCCGCCTGCCCCAGCAGTCATCTCCAACGACAGTGCCATCCTTTTCGACCCTCTGTAATAACAACTTAGCTGGGTAGTCCTATCTTGCAAAGCAGAAGGCATACACAGGCCCCTGGTGTTTGTGCCCAGATTACAAATGAAGTCTGACACACTGCTCTCCTCAGTAAGGAAAGGGTTCAAACCCCAAGGGCAAACAGCTCAATGTTCTTGAACAACAGGACGGTTTTAAGCCTAGTGGCGATTTAGTGCAACCAGCCAGTGTAGGAGCTATGGGGAAAGGTAACAGGCGGACCCACGGCAGCTCCTTGAGTCTTCTGACCTTCGCTCTTGGCCAGATGGCCTCCTCTCTGTGTCTAGCAGGATCCTGGGCAGGTTGGCTCCCTTAAGCGTATCCCTCTGCACACTGACCCTCCCCTCCATATGGACCCAGCCGAGTGCCCTTGGCGGCCCGGGCCAGCAGCCCTGTCTGCGGCATCTACGATAAGTTGACTAACTGGGGCCGGGGAAGCCCTGTTCCAAGTCCCCTGTAGATCACTGGGCTTTGGAAAGAGTTGCTGACTGACAGAAGCTCTCATGTTGTCTGGGAAGATGAAACACCAAAAACTTGAAAAATGTCATTGCAGAAAAAAATTGTCACAGGTGTTTAGCTGAAAGCTGAGATGGAACCCCTGCTACCCTTGTCTGGCCAGGAGCCTTCAGATCCCAGGCAGAGCTGCTGTGAGAGGTTTGGAATTCATTCTGACACGCGACATGCACGCAACTCGAAGTGTAGATGTGGGCCCTGTGGATCTGAAGTTAAACGTCCTGTCACTAGCACAGGTGTTTAAACCCCACCACTGAGCTGAATATACGAAAAGCTAATGCCCTTGCACATGAATCAGGCTCAGAGAGAAGCATGGCAAAAGCCTTGGTTTTTCAACCTGCCAACAACCTCTCTGGTATAGAAAAGGAAAAGTAGGTTAAGAAGGTGCTCATCCTCCAGGGGTGCCCTATGTTCTCCGGTTCATGAGGGCTCAGGGTGCTGCTGGCCTTAGCACACGCATGGCCTCTCACATGCTTCTTCCGCATTTACCTCTACGCCTTACAGTGGGGGGTGCAGAGAGGTATGCGAAGTCACAGACATGCTGAGGAAAGAAGAGAAACTTGGAAAACCTGCTCTTTAGCAGAAGTGTTGTTCCTTCTGGGGAGCCACCCTCGCACCCACTGGCTGTGTGTTACATGCACATGGGAGGCACTGAATGCATCCACTGTTGTGGGCAAAGACTGATGACTGCGGAGAGGAGAGGACTGGAAGGTTTAAAACCATCATCCAGGGGCAGGATCCCCATCGCTGGAGAGGCAGTTGCACCTGCAACGTCAGTCCTTCGTTAACATTTCCTGCGCACCTGTGGAGAACACGCATGTACGTGATACCATCGAGGAGCTTATTTTCTGTACCTCACCGCATGGGAGTCTTTACTTGGAAGTTTGATTCTGAGGCCTCAGACCTCCGAATTTCTTGTGTAGAGGCAGGAAGTTGGATAGTCAAAAGTCGTGAGAAGAAAGGCCATTCTTACGACCCCATTTAGGGGGCGGTCCTGTGTGTCTCTTCCCCTTCCTTTGCACTACTAGTGCCCACTGCCCTTGTGGTAGTCCCCACCTGCCCCTCTCCCCCGAGGCCCCTCTCTTACATGCCCTGCTCGACGTGCTCTTTCTTAGAATTGCTTCCACACTCTGGGGTTTGCCAATCCACTAGTGATATTTCAATGAACCTATCTGAGGCCCTGTAATTCTAGTGTCCTCCTCTTTTCCTAAAAGAAAAAAAACCCCTGTATTTCTAGTTTGTTGATACTTGCCTTCCTAATAAAAGAATTTGCACGGGGACCTTTTGGACAGTTAATGCCAGCTTAAGCCTGCTTGGGAGAGTATCTGCTTGGAGCTGCCCCTGTGTTTTTTGCAAGTTGCCCTCTGATCAGGCAACGCTGTGTCTGCTGGCATGCTGCCTTGCCGCCTGGGGTGTTGGGGTCCCAAGAGACCTGGTATGTGGGTGTGGTTGGAGGTTTTACTCTGTTTATTGTTCCCCAGCAAGATCTCACCAAGTTATCATTAAAGGCAGGGAGCAGCATGGAGCATGCACCTCCATGTGTGCATGGGCGTGTGTGCATGTATGTACGTGTATTTGTGTATATGTGCATATAAGGGAGTGTGAGCAAGCAAAAGAATCCTTATTAAAGCTTTCCAACAACTAAAATAACAGGTAAGTGTATGTGTCTGAGTGTTGCATATAGTTTACATTTTTCGGAGTCATAAAAAAATTTTAAATGTCTCTGCATTTTGTTAATTAAATCTCACCCCAGTTGCCCTCTTGTCCCCAACAGCCCTTGGACCCTCCAGGGCCCTTCGGTGGTTTGCAGTGTGTAGGACTGGCTGTCACGATGCGGGTGCTTCTCCTCATTGGTATTCTGTCCACACTGAGTCAACGTGCCCCCGGTTCTCTGGGGATCACTCTTGATTAGTCCTGCTTGCCCTCTTCACTTCGTACCACTAAATGGCTCAGTGGTCTAGTCTGCTGAGTCATTGTTTAATCTTCCTGTTCATTTGTAAGGACTCTGAAGGTAGGGAAATCTGTTGTCTTTGCACATAGCAGCTGTTTAATACTTTTCAAAAATATTTGTTCATCTAGCATGTATCAGGAGACTCTCTGACTTTTATTAATCCAGACAGCACCACTGCAAAGCAGTCATCCCCATTATAAAGTGATGCTATAGAAAGGCAGAGAAGTAATAAATCATCTCCCGGGATAAACGGCTGCTAAGTGGCAGTCAGTAGTGGCAGGGGCAGGGTTTGAACCCAGGTATCTGAAGTCTAAGGCTGCCGCATAATTGTCTTCCACAGCTTCAGTCCCTTTAATCTTTTTCTAGTTGTGCCAATGACTGGTTAATACCTAGACTCCCCTCTTGAAATAAAAAGTGTTTCTTTTGCAACAGGGGAAACAAGTATGCCTGGCTGGTATAGACTGCCCTCCCTCTGATTTAATTATGCTAAGGAAGCCAGATGTTTAAGTCATTCACGTATTATTAAGATAATTAGAAACACAGCAAAGCACAATTATGCAGCTTATTAAGTTGCAATGCTTAGATGCAACTTATTACGTTAATTCTCAGGGAAAAAAGGTAGCTGACATTTGCTGAGCAACAGCGTCAACTGCAGGCCCCGAGCAGGCCGCTTCTCCTTGATTACCTCATGCAGCTCCGATCCCACGCCGGGAGGGGGATTATCATCGCCCCTGCTCTATGGGGCGGGAGAGTGGGGTGTAGTTTGCTCAAGGTCACAAAGCTGGAAAGAGCAGGTGTAGGATTTGAATTTGGATCTGAATTAACTTAAAATTGATTTTTTGAACCGGTAATGCAGATACACAATACAACAGGTAACAGATGGAAAACGGGACACATTAAGAAGAAGTAAGCCTGCCTCTCACCACTGACCTCAGCCAAGTCCCCTTTGAAGAGGAATTCACTGTTTTATCAGGTCCATGGGTATACTTTCAGTGCTATTTTACTCACACACAAGCACATGCTTTATATATAACAGGCATTGTTACTTTCAATAGTTTACAGTAATGGCAGCACAGCCCACAGCACTGTCAGCACATTGTTTTCTTGGAGCTCATACCCTCAAAGGATACGGTATTCCTTGGTATAGGTTGACCAGCTCTTTGAGGTAATGAGTCTGTATTGATTGCCATTCAGTTTATAATCTTTTGTTCTTACAAAGAACATGGTGATGACTGTGAATATTCTTTTTTGCAACCCACAGACTTTGTTCCAGTGTCACCCACTGTCCCCCTTGTCCTCTGTAGTAAGAATTTTCAGGTCAGGAGGCAATCCAAGGTGACCTGTTGCATTTCAGGTGTCCTGTCTCTTTAGCCTTCTTTCATCTGGGTCAGTCTTAAGTCTTTCTTTGTCCTCTCCACTTTGACATTTTGAAGAGCTGGAGCCAGCAATTCTGTAGAATGTCCCTCAGTTTGGGTTTGTCTGACACTTCATGAGGCTCACGTTATCCATAGGGGGCAGGAGTACTGCAGAAGTGACACTGTGTTCTCATTGATCCTGTCCAGTGGCAGGTGATTGTGACTTGCTCCCATATTGGTGATGTTAACTTTTATTACCAAGTCCTGGACATGCCCTCCAAGTTTCTGTACTACAAAGTGACTACTTTCCCCTTTGTAATAAACAATGAACCTGTGGGAACATTATTGGAAGTTATGTGAATATCCTATTCCTTATAGTACATTGAAGGCTCTTGCCTAAATCAAATTATTGTAATGATTGTCAGATAGTGATTTTTGAACGCTATTATTCCTTCTGCATTTATTACTTAAGGTTTCCTTGTAAGGGTCTTTCCTTCTCCCATATTTATATACTTATGCCAATATGGATCCATGGATTCTGATTTTATTCAATGGGTTATAATCCATTGCTGTAGTTACTTAGTCTGATGTTCCGATTGTCCCAGACTTGTCCAGCAGGACCTCCTTCAAGCTGGCTTCTGCACCTGTCATTCTCTGAGCATATTCCTACTTCTGGTACAAGGTGGTCCAGGCTTACTCCCTCGGTCCCAGCCCTGGCCTCCGCCAGTTTGCTGAGGACACCTGAATCTCTTTAGTGGGGAGTGATGTCCTAGAACTGCGATCTGGAAGCTAGGTGTGCTCATTGACACTAAGGTGTCAGGCAATGAATATTCTAAATATGCACAATTGCACACAAGCTCAATGTAGAATAAATTTCTAAAAGTGGAATTTCTGAGTCATAATACTGAATTAACTATCATTTTAAATATCTTAAGAAGAGAAGTCCTTTGAAATTTATTTTCTCAGTATGTAATTTTCTCTTTATTTTGTTTATGGTGTTTTCTGCAATGCAAGAATTTTTTAAAATAGTAGATAGAATATAATAGAATTTATTAACATTTTAACTTATGATTTTTGCATTTCAGTCAAAAATAGAAAGATGTTTTCCCCATCAGGTTAATAAAATTTTTCCGTTTTTTTCTGGTGCCCTCGTGGTTTTATTTTTTAATATTTAAATATTTGAGTCATCTGGCATTTAGTTTGGCATCAGTTTTGAGGATGGAATTCAGTTTTATTGTTTTTTTTCCAAAGAGGTATCCAATTGTTTCAATAGCATTTTTGAATAGATTATCTTTTTTCCATTGACATGTAGCACTACATTTATCATACATTGTCTGGTTTATTTCTAAACATTCTTTCATTGACCTTTCTGGTCATTCAGATTTGGCCTTCCTTCCTTCCTTCCTTCCTTCCTTCCTTCCTTCCTTCCTTCCTTCTTTCCTTCCTTCCTTCCTTCTTTCCTTCCTTCCTCCCTCCCTTCCACTCTCTCTTTCTCTCTCTCTATCACCTATCTAAGTTTTTAAACTTCAATAACTTTACAATCTATTTTTACATGAGAAGGACCAATTCTCACTTAATTTTTTTGGTCAGAGTTTTCAGGCTGTGCTTCTTGTATTTGAGATTTAGAATCATCCTGACTGCTTCTAAGAATACCTATTGGTGTCTGATCCCATTGTATTACATTTATAATTTAGATAAGACATCTTTAGGTTAATAGAGAATGTTTTCATTGGCTTAAATCATCTTTTATTATTCTCAGTAGCATTACAAAGCTTTACTTGTATACATTTGGCACATTTCTTATTATATTTATTTCTATTGTAAATGGAATCTTTTCAGTTATATTTTCTAAACAATTTCTGTTTGAATATGAAAACTTATTAGTAATATCTTTGTACTCCATCGCCTTAATGAATTTTCTTATTGTTTATAATATTTTTCATTTGCCTTTGTGTGTTATAGTATATAGTCATATCACTGCATATAATGATAGTTTTAACTCCTGATTTCAATTTCTATGCTTATTTCTGTCTCTCTCCACTTGGGCTGGCTAGGAGCTCTGAAGTACTGTTAACTAATGCTGTTGATTAATGTATGTTTTATTGTAGGTGACATTGATGGTACTGTCTCTACTTTTTCTCCAGTAGGTGTATTAGTAGCTTTAGGGACATATGTTACTAAGTAAGTACAAGAATAGATAGATATGTGTGTGTCTCTGTGTGTAATGAATCATTTTATTAATGAGATAAAATATTAATTTTATCAAAAGCCTCTATAGAGGTAATATGATTTTAAATTTTGACTATACTGTATGAGTTAAATTAAGATGGCTCTAGGTGTGGGGAAAATGGGATGAGGTGCAGAGCAGAAGGGATAGAGTGGGGAAAAATGGGACAACTGTAATGGCATACTCGATAAAACACTAAAAAAATATTAAGGTGGTTCTAAATAGTGAAATGTTCTTACATTTTTAAAAGAATAAATCCCACTCAGTCATAGTAAATTCTCACCTTTGTAAGTTCTTGGATTTATTTTCTAATATTTTAAATAGGGTACTTTGCATTGATATTCATCGATAATACTGGTATTTACTTTGCTTTTTTGTGTTCTCTTTATTACTATATGATTGATGCATGCTAGCTTCAGGAAAAAAAAAAGACTTTGGAGGCCATTTATATTTACTGAAAGAATGTAAATAATATTGGGCCTACCTGTTTCTTAAGGTTTGGTGGAAGTAATCTCTGAAACATTCTAGGCCTGCGGCTTTCCGTCAAGAGGTGTCCTTTTTGCCCACGCTCTGTACTACTTCTATGCTAATTGGTTTAGATTTTTTTTTTCTTTTTATTAGGGGCCATGCTTGGTAATTTATATATTTATAAAATGAAATGATTTATTTGTGTCTATCTTGGTTAGTTTACTAATGATCTATGGCTTTCCCCCTAAAGTTTGTTCTTTTTTACTCTAATTTACTGTTTTCTGCTTTTATTATCATTCATGTCTTCCTTATATTTTCCTTAGATTAATTTTATTTTTCTTGTTTTTAGCCTCATGAGTGGAAGACAATGCATTGATTTCCTATCTCTTTTGTCCATAAATTTAAGTGCTTATGTTTATGAATTCCCTTTGAGTAACTGCTCTAGCTGATCCTATAGAATATGAAATTTGGTTATAATCATTATCATTAATTGTAAGTATTCTGTCATTTCAGATCAATTCATTTTTTTTTGACTCAGAGTCAAATGATACAGAGGATACTATCTGTACCATTTTTGATTTGGAAAGTTTATTTAAGTTTTCCATGTGGTACAGTCAGTTTTTTAGAATGTTCTATGGATGTAAAAAAGACTGAAGTATTATCAGTTTTTAGGGAAAGAGTTTGATAAATGTAACTTTGCTAATTATGTAATTGAGGCCATCTATATTATTATTTTCTTTTGGTTCATTTTATTTGTTAAGGCTCCTAAAGTTTCTGCCTTTCCTTGTATTTTCTGTAGTTCTGTTTAATGACTTTTCGTGCTGTATTAGTTGGTGCAGAAATACTGGTGATGGCTAGAGCTCCCCTGTGGAATGCATACTGTACCATACGAAGTACCTTTGTTTTTCTTGTTTAATGCTCTTTGCTCCAAATTCAACCTTTTTTTATACTAAGATAAGAAGGGCCTTTCCTTTACTTTTTCATTGGCATTTAATAATATTCATATTTCACTCTCCTACTTTTAAGTTGCTGAGTCACTTTGCTTCAAGTGTATGTCTGGTATACAGCACATGGTTAAGTTTACTTATTACTGAATTTCAGAATTCTTTTCTTTTAATATATGTGTTCATCCCACTTATGTTTATTAATATGACGTACATGTTTGTTCTTAATTCATAATATTTTGCATCATGTTTTATGTTTCTATTGATTTATTATTTTTAAACTTTATACTCCAGTCTGTATTTTCTTTGTTTCTTGTTTGTGAGTATTCTTTGTACTATTTAAGCAGGTTAGTATTATGATTAATTCTTCCAGTGATCACCTTTTAAACTAAACTTTATTCAATTATTTAAATTGTTTCTTGAAACACTGACATTTAACTTTCCACTCTGAATAATAAAAATTGTTCTTCTCTATTTTCTTTTCCTTTCGATATCTGAATTTTGTTTAAATATATGTATACATAAAATACACATGTAGTTATATGTGTAAAACTAATGTATAATACCCAGTTGTGAGTATGCAAAACAGAATTTATTCTTGTATTATAACTTATTAATTAGTGCATTATTTTTCATATGAACAACTGTAAACCTATTTTTGCCCACCCTGTATATTCTCATAATTTTTATCAGTATATATTTAATAATACATCATGTTTAAATGAGATCCTTTATCTTCATCTATAAATGGTGAAACATGAACATATGCCACCTATTGCCTTCTCTATCCTTAATATTTATAAGTTAAATAAAAAAAGTCATTGACTTTTAAGAAAAAACAAACAAAGAAACAAACCTGATTTAATTGTAGAGGACATTAATGTTAGATTAAGTTAAAATATTTATAACTATATATAATAGTTATAATATTTATATACATGAATATAAATATATAATATTTATAACACACTTTTTTCTGTAACCAAAATTTCCATATTTATTTTAGACTTAGTCCAAAAGTTGAATGGATTCAGCAAAGTTCTTTTGCCAGGGCTTCTCCATCTCCCAGTTAGCAGGTCTCCCTTTAATAGTGTTTTAAAGAATGACTCATGGGAAACTGTCTTCTTTGGGTTCTTAAAAGTTAGACAAGTTCTACCTATTGACTTTATTTTGAATGACCGTTTGGTTGTATACAAAATTCTTAGCTTACACATTTTTTCTTGCTTTTGTTTGTGGTGGTGGCTACATAGGCATTATCTCTACTGCCTTTGAATGTTTCTGTAGGGGAGTTGTAGCTTGCCTGACTTTTAAAAAAATGTGGTCTTGATGGGGTGACCAAATGATTATTTCTTATTTTAAAAGTTTATTAATACTCTTAAAACATAGCATAATGTTGATGACTCTTTAGCAAATTTTCCTGGAACATAGTACACCCTTTCAGTCTATAAATTCAAATCATCATTCATTTTATGAAAGTTGTGTGCAATGATATCTTTGTTTTTTCTTCCCCTTGTGTTTCATTTGTGTAGTTCTTTTCTTCAAAGATACTTTATTATGTGTCTTGGAGTCTCCTTTGTCACTCAAATGTACCATTTTATCTCTAACCCTTTTAAACTGTTATTTCCATTGTATTTCCTTTGCTCTGACAATCCTGTCCCTCAGGTCCCCCACTCTACTTTCAGCAGTGATTGTATTACATCATCTTCTGATCTGTGATAAGTTTCCTCCTTCACTGCTTTGGTGAGGTATATCATTTATGTGTCTTTTCTTCTCGTTTCACCATGTCACCCCTGACCTCTTTATCTTTGTTTTTGAGCTTTGTGGTGGTTTCTTTAATTTGTGTGAGTTCATGGTCATATTATTTTATCAATTGTCTATCAGAGCTGCCAATAGTGAGCGTTCTGCATTTGCCATAGGTTTTCCATTTTTTCTCCTTTTCTATTGCAATATCTTTGTAGTAGCATGTTACAGTATCCTGTGCTAGCTTCTTTTTATTGTTGTTTATCATTGAACGTAAAGGATTTTTCTTGATCCGGACACTTGGACGAAGTTTGTATTGGGTAAGAGACAGGATGCTGTGATTTGGTAAAAATTTACTCTGATTCACTATTAAATCTCTTTACAAATGCTTGTGTGCTTATGAGTTATTTTAGCCGTTGCTTCTCAGCCAATAGGCTGCAGGCACGCCTTACCAGCAGGCAGCTTCCTATATTCACAGCATAACTGTGCATTTCCTTTTCAGCTTCACCTGCTGCTACAGATGGAGGTTAGGCAGGTTACAAGGAAGCTTCTGTTTGCAATACTCTTGCCATTTTCAAAGGTGTGCCAGTTTTGGAGATGTGTTCCTGCTTTCTTTGTCAGAATCTCTGGGCTGGTCATAGTCTTCTTCTCTCAGCTCTTTCTGGACTTCTGCTCCATGACGTTTGGGTAGCCCTGCATCATATATTGTCACTCGTGGATACAGAATTGCCTAGCTTTATTGAAAATGGAATTGATGCCTTTGACCCAGTGATCCCACTTCTGGGAATATATCCTACGAATCCTGAGACACTAATTCAAAAGAATATATGCACCCCTATGTTCATTGCAGCGTTGCTTACAATAGCCAAGATTTGGAAACAGCCCATCAATAGATGAGTGGATAAAAAAGTGGTGGTACATTCACACAATGGAATACTACATAGCAGTTAAAAAGAAGAAAATCTTACCTTCTGTGACAGAAAGAATGGATCTGGAGATTACTATGCTAAGGGAAATACACCAGTCAGAGAATGGTATGTGCCATATGATTTCATTCAGAAGTGTAATCTAATGAACAAAATAAACTGATGAACTAAATAGAAACAGAGGCATGGATACATGGAACAGACTGACAGCTGTCTGACAGAGGGGAAAGGTGGGAGGAGGACTGGATGAAAGAAGGTGAAGGGATTAGCCAAAGAACACACACACACATACATACAACTCATAGATCCAGACACCAGTGTGTTGATGGCCAGAGGGAAGGGGATCGCAGGCTGGGCAGAGGTCGGCAAAGAGTGGGAAAACTGGGACATCTGTAACAGCATCAACAATAGAAATAAAGTTAAAAAAAGAAAATGGAATTTATGCTTTTCACTCTTGTTTTTCTGTTTGATGATTTTCAAGAGGAAAACTGGAAGAGCTTTCTTTCCGATGGCATCTTGAAATTTAAAGTGCACCATGCTGCAAAGTTTATAGCAGGCTCACATAGGTCTTCTTTCCAGTTTAGCATTTAGAATAGCTGTTTTACAAATCAATGAAACACAGGGAACTGGAGTCCGAAGAAACCAAATCAAGTGTTGAATTTTCAGCCCCTAGGAGAGCCAGGAAACAGTTGGCTCCAATGATTAGGTAAAGTAGTTGAGGCTTTTGACAATGGACTAGAGAGAAGGGGCAGACGTGCACATCGTCACCACTCAAAAGGCCCCAAAGAAGCTTCTCCAGGATGAGAAGTCATTGACTTTTAAGAAAAAACAAACAAAGAAACAAATCTGATTTAATTGTGGAGGACATTAATGTTAGATTAAGTTAAAAACGGAAAAAAAAACAGATGAGTCCAGACAGAGAAAATTAGAACACTTTTGGCTCAGTTGTCACATATTTTGCAAAATTTCCCTCAATCTGTAAGTCTTGAGTAATCCTATTACTGTTATTGTTATTAGCCACAGTAATACTACCATCTGAGGGTTGATTATTTGCCTGATCCAGCACCAAATGCCCTCCAAATCCCTATGAGGTGGAACTATTATCATCCCCACTGAGACTTAGCAAGTTTAACTAAGTCCCTCAAGGTCACATAATCAATAAGTGCCATAGCCAGCACTAGAACCCAGAGCTGCCTGACTAATACATCTTTGACTTCAATCCCTATAAATCATCAGTTATCTAATTTATACTATCACTTCAATGGAGGTCACAGTCTAATTCTAAAAGCAACACTGAATCATATCATCCTATGTGATCTTTCTCAGTTATCCATTCCTAGCAAAAAACTTGCACACTAGGAGCTACCAGATGGTCACTTTCAGAAGTGCAGGTTCACTGATTTGGCTACAGTTGGGGGAGGTAGGCAGGGAGACAGGACACCAATTAATGGCTTCCTGAATACAGTAAGAGATTATTAATTCCTTTATATAACAAGGAATCTAGTGTCAGGTGGTCTAGGCCTCATGTACCTGGCCCAGCTTTACCTATCTGGGGGAAGAGAAGCTTTCCCAGGGAACTCTGTTACACCTCATTGGACAGAACTGTGTCTCCCAGCTACCCCAAGCCAGGCCACAGGGAGGCTGGGAATTCCAGGTTTTGGACTTTTGTGGAAGAAGTAGGCAAGATAGAAGAAGGCTGTCACAAGGGCTACCTGAGCCAATCTGTTGGCGCTCCCACACTGCCTGGGAAAACCTTAAGAGGTGGAAGAACTTTACTCCTTCCCAGCTGTGGTCTCGAACAACTCACATGACCTCTCAGGGTCTTGGTTACTCATCGGGAAAAACAGAGCTAAGCAGTGTGCCAGGCTGGGTGAGAATTTAATGATCGAATGCTTATCAAATGGCCTAACCCGACGCCTAGCACATAAACAGCAGTTCTTAAATATTACCACTGGGTTCAATAACATTCCCTGTCAAAACTCTTAATTAACTTAGGAGGACCAAACATCCTCGGTGAAAACAAAAGATTCTCTGGGAAAATGCAAGGGGATTTATTTTGTCAACATTGAATTACATCTCTCTCCGGGGAAGCTATTATTCAGTTCACCTACAGATTTTATGATTTATTCAATGTTTCAACTACTGACTAAACATTTAGCAGGTACTATGCTTCCAATTTATTGCTGGTAGCATTTAAAGAAAATACAACAGAAATCCCTCACACAATATTCCCCAGCTAAAAAGCAAAAAGCTGGCAATAATGTTATTTTAAGTATCTCCAACAGAAACGTATTTACATTTCCAGATTCTGTTATTTCTCTCTACCCTGGACTGGATTACACAGCTCAGCTCCCCTGCTGTGGTAACTGCGTTTGGTGATTACAGTGGAGAAATTCCATCTTGGCTTTTGTTTCTCATATCTCAGACTGACGTTAATGTGTGTTTATGACTCTAGTCTTGCTTTAACAAAGCGAATTTAATAAATCACTAAGGACACCCAACTCTGATCTTCAAATATAAATAGTTCCTACCAACAAACAAGTTTGTTGTGATTTGAAGCATGGTGGGAGGAGGGGCAGCTTAAGGCTGTCAGGGCACAGAGTCTGACATAATGTTTCGCACAGTTTCTATTATGTGTTTCCAGATACAGTAGATCCCCCTCCCACTTATACACAGTGTCCTTTCCTGTGGTTTGGTGACCTTCGGACAGCCAAGATCTGAAAATATCAAGTGGAATATTCCAGAAATGAGCAATTCATAAGTTTTAATTTGCACACTGTTTGGAGCAGGGGATAACATCTCACGTCATCCCTCCCGGGACATGAATCATCTCTTTGCTCAGCGTCTCCACACTGTATACACTCCCCGCCCATTAGTCACTTAGCAGTCGTCTCAGTTATCAGATCGACTGTCCTGGTATCACAGTGCTTATGTTCCAGTCACTCTTATTTTATTTAATATGGGTCCAAAGCCCAAGGGTAGTGTTCCTGGCATTTGGATATGCCAAAGAGAAACCATAAAGTACCTCCCTTTAATGAAAAGGTATAAGTTCTCAACTTAATAAGGTATTTTATCATCTCAAGAAGATGGGTGAGTGCAGTATAATACTATATTTTGAGAGAGAGAAAGAGTGAGAAAGACCTCATTCATTTAACTTTTATTGCAGTACCCTATGACAATTGTTCTATTTTATTATTGCTTATTGTTACTCTTACTTTGCCTAATTTATAAGTTAAACTTTACCACAGGTATGTGTGTATAGGAAAAAAAATCATGGTATATATGGGAGTTGGTATGGTTTCAGGTATCCACTGGGGGTCTTGGAATGTGTCCCTGTGGATGAGAGGGGTCTACCATACACTATGACTAGTTCCATGAAATTTCCAATGCACAGGGCTGCTTATAGGAGGGACAAATTCTCTATATGCCATGTATCTCTCAGTTTTACATACCTTGGAGGAGATTCTCTGAGGAGGCTTAAGGCAAGGCATAGGAAATGTATTCCCTGTTTTAAAGTTTCCACAGTGTGGAGCGACCTCTGTCTGCTCATCTCAGCAGGAAGTGACCGAGTCAGATAGTGCTGAACACATTTTTAAAAGGACATCAATACGGCAGAGTGGTACGGTCACTCAACTCAGGATTGGAGGGCTTGGGTTCAGTCTCTGTCCTTGTCACTTACTCTCTGTGTCACTAGGGGTCTAGGCTGTTTTTGCTTTACCCAAGAGGTGTCTTATCACCCTTCTCTCTCACCACCTGTATAAAGGTTGGACAGCAAGCCATCCACTTTCTCAGCCTTTGAAGTAGCCCAGAGCTTCCATGTGACATAGTTCTGGCAAGTGAGACATAAGCGGACATCTGCAAGCCAGGGGATGCCTGAGAAAGTTTAACCTTCATGAGAAAAGGAGACAATATGGCTTATACTGCTCCTCCCCACATTGCTTCATCTTTTGACCATGGTCATGATGCCTGAAGCCAAAGTAACCATCCTGTGACCTTGAAGGGAGGCCAAGTGAACAGCAGAAAGGAACCGTGATATCTGTGAGCTGTCCAACCCTTGTGGCAGCAATCTGCTTCCCAGCCTCCTGTTGGGGGCACCTCTTCCCCCAAATACAGACGCGGTAATTCAAGTTGTTTGCTACTTGGAGCCGAAATATTCCCAGCTGACAGGGTAACTGTGGAAGGTCACTTTCTCTCCTCTTCTGCAAAATGAAACTCTAAATAGCATACCCAAACACATGGATAACTGAGTTCTGAATAAAATAGTGGTTAGCAGAACACTTTGTCAATTATAAACTTAGAAACAAGGGAACCAAGCTCTCGGAAAATGTTTGGTTGCTTTATTTCAACGAGTCTGAGTTAATTGTGCTTAGAGATACGGTAGCAAAATGATATCCTCTGTGAATTTCGGGCTCTTATCTTCTTTCATACTTTCATTTTCCTTTATTCTTTTTCTTTGCCTCAGTTTACCTCCTGCACCCTCCCCCCGTATATCCATAGATATATACTCTCTAGCCCCTTTCATGTGTCACCATGCTGTCAGGTCTTTATCTTCTTGGGCTGCCCTTTAACGAGCTTAGGAAATACGATACAGGGATGGGAAAGTTGTGGAGGTAAGCCCTCCTCTCTCAGTCATACTGCCTGGCTCCCTGATCTCAGGGGCCAAAAGGGAGAAGCAGGTTAATCATCAGAGGGAATCATCCTAAGAGGCTTGTGAGAAAAATTGCAGCAGGAAGCTTAAGAGTGAAACCAACTCCTCCTAGGAATAAATAGCTGTAAAGGAAAGAAGAGAGAAAAGGAGAGAGGAAAAGAAAGAAAAGTGCACAGCCCTACTGAGTGTCTGTTAGGTGGCAGGGCCAGCTTTGCGGGTGTGACCCGTGCAGTTGCACTGGACCCCAGGCTTGGTTTAAGGCTCTGCTGTCACCATCTTGAAGCTCTTAATAATGTTTGAACAAGAAACCCTGCATTTCATTTTGCACTGGACCCCCAAAATTAGGTTGCCTCTTCTGACTGTGGTGTTTGTGTCATTTCAACCCACAGCTTTTCAAAGGAGATAGTGTTACACCATCCCCAGACGAAGAAACTGAGGCACCAAGTGTTGAGGAATGTGGCTCGAGATCACACTCAGCAAGTCGGGGCAAAGCTAGAATTCCAACACAAGCTGCTATAGCTCCAAGATCATTCCAGCCCCAAGGTCATTCTTTGTTGATGCTGGATTCCCTTCAGCAGGACAGCTGAACTCTGCAAGTGTCCAGAAAGCAGGAATGTGGGGCTCCAAAAAAGCAAAATCTCCAAGGCTAAAGAATATATGCATTGAACTGATCTTGGAGGCTGGTTAGGCGTCTTTGCTTCATTGGGAAGGAGGTTAGAGAAGGGATTCAGGAGAGATACCCCAAATGCTTGGTCTTTCCACTGCTATCTATAGAGTACTTACTATTCATGTGTCAGGGTTTCTTCTAAGCCCTTTCACAGTCAATCCGCATAATCATCTTTTTGCTGTAGGAATGTAATTCATCACCTCCCTTGACACATGAGGAATTGCTGTCTAAACATTTTAGCATTTTGCAAACACTCTCACATCTGTGCTTTTACTTTGCCCATACTACTATGTATAGGTCAGTGGAAGCAGGTATTATTAGCTCCATTTGACAAATAAAAATATTAATTTCCAGAAATATTCAGACCTTTCATGAAGAAACACAAAGTTAGTGGGCAGAGCTAAACTCAGAACCTGGTCCTTTTCATCTTTGATGATTCTTCTCCCACTAAAACAAAAAAGATGAAGAGGCAAAACAAATAAACAAAACGCACAAAAACTTAATTAACCACTTCACAGCTTTCTTCACTAATGTTTCTTGGCAAGATGACGAGTGATAACAGAATTGCATGAGAATTTATTCCAGAGTTTTCGAGGGGAGCATTTATCTCAAAGCTATGGAACAATATTTGCCAGGGAAAGTTAGGGCAGAGTGCCAAAGAACTATCAGCTCAACAAAGCAGGTCTGTGAGCTTATGTAGAAGCTTAATACTGAAAGCCATAGTGCATCCCCCGCAGAAACTCTGCAGGGCCATCCTTGTGCAGAACATGCAAACTGAACCCAGGACCTCCAGGCCACCGCCTTTGATGAGCACCACATAGTTCCCAAGAATAGTTGCTTCTTTTTTCAATCACTGGAAGTCCTAGGGCTGGAGTTTTCTGCTGGGGCCTCTTCAGAAGGTTGCCTAAAGAAAATGAAGGAATCGATCGTGGCCCTTGTAAGCTTTTGATTTAGCAAGAGAACTGGGAGCAGAACTCCTTGCAATTTCCTACTGCATCACTGAAGGTCACGCTTCCTTTTCCCTTTGGAAACAACACCATCCATTACCACTGCTCTAAAACCGAACCACGGTTTCGTATGCAAGTTAACTGGGCATATCAACGACTGAAATAAAACCCAACCGTGGTCTTTTAAAGTGACAATGAGAGCAGCACTTGGAGGATGGGGCATGTTCCAGAGATGCTTTTCATCATCATCATTTGAAACAAAGAGGAAGAGGAAAGAGACAAACCACATGAACAATACAAGGGAAATTACCAGATCACCAGGAAATGTCTACCCTGGGCTTGCATATAATAAGTTTATGCTAGATTCATTTGAGTGAGAAAAATGGAACAGCTACAATGTTTTCTCTTCTATTAAAAACAAAAAAGGCTCACTTGACCCTCAGGAGCAGGATTATCCCACTTTGGTGCGGGTGCATTAAACGTTAACAATCTTGCCATGTTAGTCTCCCAGACCAAATCTTATTAGCATTTAGTTCTGACATTGGTTCTTGCTGGTGAATTATTTAAAAAATGTAAGAGTCTGAGATTGTGTGATAAAAATCGCAGACCCACATAATGGAGATTGTTAAAGGCCTTTGAAGATGTGAAATAAGCAGGAAGTAGTACATGAGGCTTTGTCTTGTTTCACTTTCCTTAAAATATTTTGTGAAGCAACAGACTGTTCCTTTCATGATATAATTCTGAGCAAGTTTCGAAAAGCTGTAGGTGCATGCTCCTTGTGGGCAATCAGGACTAAAAAGCTGGTCTTCCCCAGAGTGAGCACACAAGTCACTCTCTCACTTACTAGAATGATTTTAAGGTAAGCTTGCTGGGTGCCTGGGACACAGCAGGGCCTATTTCCTTTTTCTGTCAAAAAACAAAAAACAAAAAAAAACAAAAAAAATCAAACCTGTTTTAACTCCTGGAACCTGGGAAGCAGACATCTGATTGTTGTTGTTTTTTAAATTACCCTGGTCCCTGCAAATTCTGAATTTTCCAATATGAAACCTGACCACGGTGGGAGGAGCCCATCAGGTGAGTCCCCGAAGGGCCTGGTTGCTAACATTCCCTGAAGCAGCAGTGTGCATCTTGCAGAGCCTCAGGGGAGGCTAACTGTGGACACACAGTTGAAGCTGGTGTATGTAAATTACGCATGCAAATATAAAGGTGGGCCTGTCCCAGAGGTATGGCTCCAGCTTTCTCTGAATTTGCATCAGGAGGGCATTCTATGGAAATCCTTCACTCGATTGTAATTTGCCAAACCTTGGTTGAATAAGAAGAGGGTAGGACAGTTTCTTTTTCTCCAGTGTTCGTCCCCAGTAACTAACCTACCAACACACATTGACCCCCTTCGTCCTGACAAAACAGAAGGTAGGGAAAACCACTCTCAGGAATGGACAGCTGATGTATTGGAATAAAGGTCAAGAGCCCAGGAATCGGCCCACTCCAGAAAGACCAAGCTCAGTGTTTTATACCCAGGGGGTCTCTGAAAATGAACAGTTTAACCTTTTGCTTCCTAGGGAACGGAGGAGAGAAACAAACCCCCCTTAACCCGGCTGCCACCACCACTGCCGTCCAATCTCTGGTGCCAGGCGTCCTCCCCGGCAGCCAGGAAGAGAAAGGGACCCGGCAGCCAAGAGCAGCAGTCCTGGCCCCCCACCAGATCCTGCACCTGCCTCTGCTCAGCAGTGCACAAGGGCTTCGGGGACACTGGGGTGCAGAAGGTGCCGAAGGGTCATCAATAATGGATGACCAACGTGCCATGAAGAGCTGGCAGAGACAGGAGGGTGGGGAGGCAGAAAGAGAGAAGCTGGCCTTTCAAAGAGCAGATGCAGCCATTTGCCTGCCCACAACACTCAGTTTATCCGATTGTGGGGCAAGGGAAGAGGGGAAGGACTGAGAGTGCCAGAAGACAAAGGCTGGGACCAGAGGCGGATTAAGGTCGGTTGAGGTCCTGGGCACAGAAGAAAATACTGGGCCCCTTAAAGAAAAGAGAGAGACAGAGAAAATAAAAATACATGCCTTCAGAAGTTGGGGCCCAGGGCGCGTGCCTGGTGTGCCAGCCGTTCAATCTGCCTCTCGTTGGGACAAAATGACAGTCCTGATATCCAGAATATGTCCTAATCACCAAGCCATTCTTTGAGTTAATATTGATAATGCAATTTTGGCCAATCACTGAAAAGACAATACCGGTAGCCTCTAATGGTGGGCTCTCTCCTCCAAGGCTACGACCAGAGATGGGAGGGAGCAGTCCATTGCCGTCATCACCAGTGACTTTTCTCCACAAGAATATATAGTTTAAAAGGACTTGCTACTTCTTTCAATGCATTTGTTCTTTCAAATGCATGAATTAATAATAAAACCCTATTTACCAAGTAACCAACCTAAAGTTCACACTACCACATGAGGACCAGGTTAAGGGAATGCTTGTAGACCAGGTTAAGGGAATGCTTGTAAACCAAGTGCAAACATCCGAGCTGCCAACTTCAATCATACTGAAAAACTAGAAAAGCCACTGAGTCAGATCACGATCCATCTCCTGTTGAAACACAAGTGTGTCCACTCATTCACTATCCATTTAGTCATTCATTCCTTGAACAGATATTTATTAAGAGCCAAATTTGAGCCGACCAGTGTGCTAGGTTTTAGGGGCCAAATCAAGGCTCCTGGACTTGATACATTTTCTTCCTTGATATATTATGGCTTATAATCTAAGGCGCCAAAAAACTCAAGCTCCTGCCTGCATTTTCTTGTGCCTACTCTTACTCAGGCCTCTGGAGATGTCGGTAGGGAGGTACCAGCAGGCCGATGACAGGTTCCCCTCAAAACAGCTTCAGCACCACATTAAACGTTTTTAGGTAGACTTTTAAAGGGTGTGTGCATGAACCCCTGGGGCAAGGGGGTAGAGACTGAGAGTGAACACATAACACAATATATGGAGGAGCTAAAAATAGGAAGTTAAAATCAAGGGGGCATGACACCCCAGATAAAACCAGACACTAACACGAAGGTCACTCACTCTATTATCCCTTTTGAGAGAGAGGCTTTTTAAAGCAAGAGATTCTGAGGTTAAATGCAAAAGGCATGAAATGACTTGATGATTGGCTCAAAGGTTCCAAGCTCTCTGGCTGCAAGTGGCTTTTCCTTTCTATTTTGTTCCCTCTATAACAATTTAAAGGTAAACACTGCACCCCGTTTTTGGATAGTACTGAACAGGAATACGTATATGTGGGTATTTTTTCAGCTGGATTTATATACTACTTGTGGCTAAGTGCTCTATATGAGAATCCCTTTGGATAAAAGGTAGACCCTAATCTTAATTCAGGAAATCAGGTCCTTCTCTCTCCAAACTGGGGTTGGGACAGTAAGCAATAGACCAGTTGGATGGTTGGAGGTGAGTGTGCAAATGCCTGAAATAAAAGAACCCTTAGAGCCAGGGCTGGGCTAGTTTTCACTGAAGTAGAAGTGGATGGGAAAATGAAAAAATACAAAGAGGCAAGATAAGGGGGACCATATGTGGTTTTATGATAGGAAACCGATGCCACCTCCTAGGCCATATAGCCTACTGTGCTTTCTCTTCTGTCCCCTCCTTTCCTTTTAGACCCTTCCTCGACTTGGGGGGTGTGAATGTGTTTCTACTCCCTGCAGTCAAACGGTCCTGATGATGGCACTCACAATGATTGAGTCTATAAACAGTGGTGTGGACACTAAAACAGACATAGTGAGAGCCTACTTTTGAAAATAAAGCTCCCCAGGAAAAGCAGAGCACTTGGCACTGCTGTGCACGTGTGGCATCTTCTTGCAAATTAAGCGTGATGGTTAGTTTTTTGGGGTCAACCCAACTGGGCCATGAAGAGCCCCGCTATTTGGTCAATATTATTCTGGGAGAGTCTGTGAAGGCGTTTCTAGGTTAGGTTAACCTTTGACTCAGTGGAGTGAATAAAGCAGACTGCCCTTTCTAATGCTGGTGGGCCTCGTCCAATCAGTTGAAGATCTCACTAGAACAAAAAGCCTTACCCTCCTATGAGTAAGAGAAAATACTTCCTGCCTTCAGACTCAGAACAAAATGTTGGCTCTTTCTAAATCTTGAGCCTGCCAGCCTGCAGACTAGAGCTGAAACATCAGTTCTGGTTCTTGGGGATTCAGACTTGGGCAGGAACTACACGGCCAGCTCTCCTGGGCCTTCGGCTTGCTGGTTCCCGCTGCAGACCTTGGGACCAGCCAGCCTGTATCACTGTGTGACCCAATTCCTTATAACAAAGCTTTTCCTGTTTAGACACGTTCTGTTGGCCCTATTTCTCCGGAGAACTTTGACGAATACATTAGGAAAGGTGCTCCTTTTGGCTGGACACAGCCTGGGAGAAGATGGCACCTCTGTGCAATTTGCAACAAGTGCCCTGTGTGGTAGGAGGTGGGGCGGAGCAGAGCATGGGCTGGATTTCTGGTCCCACTTGCCCCCTTGGCTGGGCACTGACATGCAGGGACCAGCCTGCATGTCTGTCAGTAGTGGCCCTGCAGTAGCTGAGCCGAGGGGTTGGCAAACAAGGGCATGTGGGCCAAACCCAGCCTGCCACCTGTTCCTGTAGGTCAGCTACCTGGAACACAGTCATACCCAATTGTTTAATATTATCTGTGACTGCTTTTGCACAAGCAGAACTGAGAGTATTTTCAACAAAGACCATATGGCTTAAAAGTTGAAAGTATTTATCTGTCCTTTTACGGAAAAAGTTCACTGACCCTTGCCTTCACCCATGTCTGACATTCATTTTCTTAAGATCCATACTCTTAAATAATGAAATAAACCTGCCTCTTGGTACGCAATATACAACTCAAATGTTGGAGTTAAATGAGTACTTGGGCCACTGGGTTAACCTTTGCTTATAAACGCAATGCAATGCTGGGATCTGGTAGGAGTCCATTCCCCTCCGCCCCAAAGACTGAGCAGTCTGGAAGGATAAATCAGGTCTACTGATTATAAGAATATGTGTCATTCTGTTTCCATTTAAGGGAGGGTAGGTGAGGAGAAAGCAAAAGCAAAGCCGGTCCAGCAGAAGAAATTTTCAAAGCCTCACCCTAGTCGCAGTTTGAGGAACATTACGCATCTGTTCCTTAGTTTTCTGGAAGATAGCCTCATCTGTTGCTTTACTGTATTTCTGTACTGCCTCAGTAATCTTCAACATGCAGATCATGAATAATAACTGGGGATAAAAATACAATATTTTTGAATTTGTTATATGGTAGTGGCTTAGAATGAGCCAAACTAGATGGGGAGGGGAGCAGGTTCTGATGGGAATACCTAGTAAGAAAACACTTATTTGATATAAGCATATGCATGTTTTTGTTTAGAGTTTCTTTGAGGGGGATGAAAGAAACTAACAAGCCCAGAGCAAGTTTTTTTTGTTTGTTTTTTTGGGGCAAAGAATGAGTTAAAATGGGATGAAGTTCTGACAGATGTAAAATAACTACAATAAAAATATCACCAGAGAAAAACCAGTATGCTCCCAGAGCGTAGAAGAAAGAGCATTTCATATGAGCTGAGAGCTGTCAGCAAAGTGACAGGTTCAGAAAATGCTATAATGTTCTCAATCCATTAGCCCATGTCAGGGTTTCTGCATCACATCTTGCAGGACAGCTCGGGGTCTCTCTCCCCAGTTCAGGAGGGGATGAGACTCTCAAATCCTAGTGGACCTTTACAAAGAAGTCTCTTACAAGTGTAAGAGCCCTGCCTTCCCCTTAGGTAGCTACAAATCAGTAATATATTGCTTACGTCAAGAAAGCTTTGGGTTCAGCCCATCTTGCCCAAGGCATTCCTATACAAGAAGTGCCCGAGAGCACTGTAGTTTTGCAAATAGCCTGTAGAGGGCACTATTAAAACAGTATGATGGGAAAAATACAAGCAAACTGAACATAGTCTGCAGACACGCATAATTCTATGTATATGGGGCTCCTCAGCCATTTTTAACTATACTTTCTACTCGCCTAGGCTCAGCCTTCCTTCTTTCTTCTTGTCTTTTGCTGGCAGTGGGAGATGTAGCTGTCAGTCCTCCTCTGTGCGTGTGGCCAGGAAAAGTGAAGTGTTATGACATCTGAGATACAGGTTCCAGCCCCTGTGCCAGAGGAGAGAACAGGGCAGACAACAGCCGGAGGTGGCCAGACAGAAAGTGTCAAATCTGTGCTTGTGACTCGAATATAAATTTACTAAATACAAGGCTTGAATTCCTCGTAGAGATTAACTCAATTCCATGCTGTCAGGAAATACATAAACTGGAAGGAGCAGGTTCTGCCTCTCCTGGTGTGAGGATCTCTACCCTTAGCTTCTCTCACTGAGGACGGTCTGAATTATGCTGCTCTGTGGCAGTGGCTTCAGTCAAGTTACTGTGCTCCAGTCTCTTAGGTTTGGGTTCCCTTGAAACATGCTACGTAACACCAGATTTTAAAAAACACCTTGATATTATAGATATTGATATTTTATACATATAAAAATGAGGTCTGTCGGAAAAAGTCCAGCATTGTTAATATAACGAGAACTGTTTGTGTGATATCCATGTAACCTGGCAGCCAAGGAGAGTGGACTGGAATGCCCATGCGTGAACCATGACAACTTTACTGTACTAGTCAGTGGGGGGTGGTAGACGCTGTTGAGTGAGCATGTGTCCTGTGCGGCCATCATGTTCAAAATGACTGAGCGAGTAAAGCAACGAATCTGCATCAAATTGTGCGTTAAGCTCGAACATTCCTCTGTGGAAACTATTCCGATGGTTCAGCAGGCCGCAGCTGTGGGCAACTGGCGATTGGCCCCTTCATCACGGCAGTGTGCCTGCTCATGCATCACATCTCGTGCAAAATTTTGTGGGCGAAACATCAAATCACCCAGGTGACTCAGCGCCCCCTACAGCCCAGATTTGGTGCCACGTGACTTCTGGCTTTTCCCAAAACTAAAGTCACCTTTGAAAGGGAAGAGATTTCACGCTATTGATGAGATTCAGGAAAATATGACAGGGCAGCTGACGGTGACTGGCAGAACTACGTGAGGTCTCAAGGTGCCTGCTTTGAAGGGGACTGAGGCACAATTGTCCTATGTACAATATTTCTTTTACCTTGTACCTTCTTCAATAAATGTCTCTATTTTTCATAGCACGTGGCTGGATACCTTCTGGACAGACCTTGTAAGTACCAGTGTGTGTGTATGTGTACAGCTAGCCATTCACGTACAACTACATCAGGGTTGTCGACAGAACGCACTCTGGCGCCTTAGATGGAAATCATTGAAAAATGATCAGTTTCTAAAGTTAAAAAAAAAAAAAGCCCTTTCTTTTAATGAGTTTTCCATTACATGCCATACCCAGCCCTGTATACTCATGCACTCAGCAAGTACTACTGATGAGCTCAGCACTTACTTTTTTTTTCTTTTAAACTTGCTATGGTAAAGTGACGTGGGCGCTAAAAGAAAATCTCTCTCAGAGCAAGGTTTAGTCGGCCTCGCCCTTCACATCTTCAGAGAAGCTAATCTGCTCCACCTTTCTTGCTGTGTCTTTCTAGCTCATCAGAAAGCTTGGCCTGCTGTTCTCATTTCAATAAACACTTTTCGACCCTGGGTTTGTACAAAGAACTCTATGAGGTGCTGTGAGGTTACCGAGATGAATGAGACACGGACCAAACCCCTGAAAACTTTAAATTCAGTGGGGAGAAAAGACAAACTACTTTAATACAGAGCAGAACAAACCATGCTACAATGCTGGTATAAGAGGAGTGCTTTAGAACCATTATAAAAAGAACAGTGAACTTTTACCAGGGAGAGAAGGAGGTGGATTTGAAGACAGCCATGAAGAATTAACAGGATTTCCTGAGGTGAGGAAGACAGGAAAAACAGCTGGGACGAAACGATGGTCCAGGAACAGCGCAGAGAGACGAGCAGTTGTGCACTGTGGCTTGCCTGCTAAACTTGGGGGAAGATGTGGGGGGGAGGCTGACACTGGGAGATCCCAGAGGAATGCCTTGCTGAGGGCTTGAGCTTAATAACAGAGGACCAGGGAAGTTGAAAAATTGGACCTGGGAAATGGATTAGAAGAATGAGGTGCTGGGCTGGCCAGGGTAGATGGGGATGGGGAGAGTGTGAGCGGGAGCACAGGTAGGAAAGACAGGGCCCCGGGTCTCTGTGGTCATCTGGGGAGAGCAGACGTCAGAGGGAAATTCATGCAACTGCTCCTCCATATCTTGTTCCTTGAGATGCTGGCTCCCAGAGTCTACAGAATGACAGAGCCATTTAAAAGATGCCAGACTCAAACCCTTCTCCCCTTGCACATGTTCAGCAGCTGTGAACAATTCAACTTCGCCATGAAGGTTTCACTGGTGGGAGTAGATGCTTCGAATGAGCTAGAGTGAGGATGTGGTAAGACAGGTGCAAACTGAATGATTCCTTTAAGACCATCTATGAGGACTGATTTCTAAATGTGTATTTCCTCCCATTATATGCCTTGTCTCCCCCTTGCTTCTGCAGCGACAGAAGCAACACTGATGTATCTGCAAGTCAGCCCTCAAAGGTGTCACCCGGAAGGGAGGATCCAGTGAGTTTAAGAACTTTTTCAAGTCTGAGACTCAATACGGTGTTTACTGAGCAAGGATCAGTTCCAGGAGAGTCCAACATGCCTTAACCTGAAGCTGTAAAAAGGACTAGAGCTGGGGTGGGGGGCGTGCAGTCAGGGGCTGCTGCAGGAGGTCTGAAGAAACGCCCCGCCGCCTGCTAGGTTTGCAGCCACCCCAGTCATTAGGGAGCTGCTGCGAATGGGGAGGGAGGGCGATGACTGCCTGAAAAGCTGGTGGCCAAATAAAAGGGGGGAGGGGTCCAGGAGGAGACATGGCAATGACGTTTCCTTGAGAATGAGCCCAGACTGTGACTAGGGTTTCTGTGATACACTGGGTCTAACACTTGAATTGGAGATCAGTGCGGTCGGAGCCTTTCTGCGCCCGCTGAACTCTTTGCAAGGAGGCACTGCGCCTATTTCCTCATTTTGTTTTAAGGGAGACGGATCTTCCTTCCTCTGTCCCCTTTTTCTCATTTGTGATTTCCCACACCAAAATGCAAAGTTCATTCTTTTTGGAGTGCAAAGTTCTCTCTAGCTTGATGGTGAAGAATAAACACATTGTAAATGCCAGTTTTCTTCACTCTTAAATTGTTTTTGGTATTTCGTCTGAGGAGTGACAGGAAAAAACAACAGTTCTGACAAGGAGCAACCGATAACTTTCAGCAAAACCGTTAATTAGGGTCATGTTTACACTCCTTGTCATCAACTAAACATCTGCCTAAATAGGTTTTCTTCGTATAGAAAGTCAGAACCATCTGTCCACATGAGGTAACGTACTTTACTTAAGTTTTACAGGTATGTGAGGACTGCAGGCTTTTATTTTCTGTCAGAAGAGGGCTTTAGCTGCATAAGGAGAGTTGAACGTGGAGTCAGAAGACCTGGGCTGAGTCTCACCTCTGACACTTGGTAACAAACAGGTCTCAGGCAAGCAGTCTCTGCTTCAGTATCTGTAAAAGGGGGCCGATAATGGTGGGGAATACCATTTAGCTGTGTAGTCCGTGAAACGGCATGACATTCATGCTCCTGAGAAATGGGCAATTCATTGGCTGATGGAGTTCTAACGCAATGAAGGACTCATACTGACAATGAGCCTTCAACATCTTAGAAGAGAGAGAGAACGCTGACCCCGTAGGAGAACATGGGAGCCAAAGAAAATATAGAGGGAGAGCAGGCAGGTTAAGCGACCTGGCCTCAGCTGCCACTTTCCAGATCATGTGGATAAAAGTCAATCAGCAGACAGTAAAGGAGATAGAAAAATGAAGATCCACACTGGACTAAAAATGATTTTCAGAGTCACTGTTTAGGGGTGAACACCAATTCCTTGGTAGAGGGAATTTAAAAACTGGTGTCAGGTAACACTGTATAATCCTTTCTAGTTTATTAGCTACATATCGGCTGTAACCCTCATTTCAAAGTGTGGGTTTAATGGCTCAATAGAGCCCTTTGCTATCTTCATAGCGTTACTATTTCAAAGACTCCCCTAAATTTGGCATTTATAAACACCTAGACCAAGTGGACTTTATCTAAGTCTCAGGATCAAGACTCAGGTACCCAGAATGAGACAAACCAGGGACACTAACTCCCTTTAAAAACTCTGTCTTAGCCACTCGTCTATTGATGGGCACGTGGGTTACTTCCATATCTTGGCTATTGCAAATAATGCTGCAGTGAACAGAGGGGTGCATATATCTTTTCAAATTAATGTTTTGGACTTCTTCGAATATATACCCAGAAGTGGAATCAGGGGGTCATAAGGTGGATCTATTTTTAACTTCGTGAGGGAACTCCATACTGTTTCCTGTAGTGGCTGCACTAATCTGCATTCCCCCCAACTGTTCCCTTTCTCCACATCCTCGCCAGCGCGAGATGTTCCTTGACTTATTGATGATGGCCTTTCTGACATGTGTGAGGTGAGATTTCATTGTGGTTTTAATTTGCATTTCTCTGATGATTAGTGACACTGAGCATCTTTTCACATGTTTATTGGCCAGCTGTGTGTCCTCTTTGGAGTATCCATCAGGTTCTCTGTCCATTTTTTAATTGGATTGCTTATTTTTTTGGTGTTGAGCTGTATAAGTTCTCTATTAATTTTGCATATTAAACCCTTATCAGATGTATCATTGGCAAATATCTTCTCCCATTCAACAAATTGTCTTTTTGTTTTGTTGATGGTTGCCTTTGCTGTGTAAAAACTTTTTAGTTTGAAATGCCCATAAATAAATGAATGGATAAAAAAGATGTGGGGTATGTGTGTATGTGAATATATTTATATATATATATATATGGAATATTTATATATATATGGTATATTTATATATATAAATGGGATATTACTCAGCCATAAAAAAGGATAATACTTACCATTTGTAACAACATGGATGGGCCTACAGGGTATTATACTAAGTGAAATAAGTCAGACAGAGAAAGACAAATACCATATGATTTCACTTACATGCATAAGCTAAAGAACAAAAGAAACAAAACAGAAACAGACTTATAGAGAGCAAACTGAGGGTTGCCAGATGGGAGAGGGGTTCAGGGACTGGGTGAAAAAGGTAAAGTGGTTAAGAAGTACAAATTAGTAGTTACAAAATAATCACAGAGATTTAAAATACAACATAGAAAGTACAGTTAATAAATGTAATAACTATGTACGGTGCCAGGTGGGTATTAGAATTATCAGGGGGAATCACTCTGTAAATTATATGATTGTCTAACCACTATGTTGTATACCTGAAACTAATATAAAATAATATTGAATGTCAACTGTAATTGAAAAATAAAATAAAAAAGAAACTAATCTGAAGGTAAATACATAAAGACATTGAAAATTAAATATTCTATTGAATATCCCACCCCCCAAAAATTCTGTCTTAGCAAGACATTTCTGGCCAGGTGAGACACCCATGACAGAGCATGGAGACACACCACCTTTAGGAAGCCACCCTTCTGCTAGGCACTCCTGCCCATACTTCTTAGAACTCTCAGGCTTCTAAAGTGCCTACCTTCTTCCCCCAAGTCTCAGTCTTCCCTTCATTCTCTAAATCTCCTTGGTCAGAACTGTCGCCACCATCCACCAGCGCACACTAGCCTTGTCCCTTCAGCTCCCGACACAATCTAGCCTCCCAGATGATGACTGACATCTCTCCAGACTGCAATTTCATCTTTCTGCTTTGCACTTGGCAGAGCCTGCAAGACTGCTGGGATGATTCCTCATCCATCCCAACCAGAATATGACCTTCTTACCTGCTTATCACTCCTGCAGACAGCCCCCTCGCCAACTTATCTTAGTATTAGAGGCTGTACCTGGTCAAATACGAAGTCTGTTTCCAGCAATGAATCTCTTTCTTTCAATGGTATAAAGGAATGATTTTCAGTACTACAGGGTTACTTTAAGAAGCCAAGATGCCAGAAAAATAGAAGAGCCTTAAAAATAGGAAATGAGTTTCCAGTGCCTTTTGAAGGACAATGCTTGACTTATAAAGTTACACGTATATAATATTTCTGTTACCCTATGAGCTAAAGAGAAATTTTGGCTCAGCTCTTAGACCAGGGGTAGCACAGATAAGGGCAGAGCAGGTGGCACTGCTGCCTCTCTGTGCCACCCTATCAGCCAGCCCCCACTCCTTATGGCATGCTATAGCCTTGGCAATCCCAACTCTGACAGAGCCACATGTAAGGGCTTTATGACAATTTGGGCCCTTCAAGTGGCTTCAGGAACCCTGTTACCTGAGAAGGGTAACACATTGACTATCTGTCATAAAGACCCGGAAACTAGTAGACACTAATCTCCTGTTACCCAGTTACCAAGCAGTGGAAAGGGCCATGTGGAGGTCAGGTGTGTTCGGTGGAGAGAAGTGACAAGTGGGACTACACTGCCATCACATCCATTTTTCAAGGATGTCACAACTCATTGGCCTACACCACAGCCAGGATCTGAGCAGTCCTTTACTCCAAAAGTTCCCCATTTTTCCTCTTTGGGTCCATTTCAAGCCTGGAATGTATGAATGACCCAGGGCACAATCATCTTTAAAAAAGAGTGAAATGCCTGGAGTGATGATATCTTTAGAATAGCCTCAGTGACTTTTTAGAAAAACACAAATTGTTATCATTTCAGTCCTGCTTACAAATCTTCCAATGGCTTCTGCTGGACTTCGTATAAAGTTCAAATGGCTCACTGTGGGCTGCAAGCACTGAAGGATTTGGGTCTCCTCTACCTCTCCAGACAAAGGGGTTACCCTCTCCTACTTGCTCACGAACCTCCAGCCACTCTTCTTGCTGTTCCTAAGCATCAAGTTAATTCTGTTGCCTCAGGGCCTTTGGACTTGCAGTCTCTCTCCTACAAGGGATCTTCCTCCAGACTTTTGCATATCTGCCTCCTTGGGCCCAGTCTCAAAGTCACCTTCTCACAGCGGCCTTGCCTGACAAACCTGAATAAAGAGGCCTCCTCCTCTAGTACCTTGATCCCACCACCCTCTCTTCTTTTCTCTTTTAAATTGTTTTATAAAAGATTTTATTTATTTATTTTTAGAGAGGGGGAAGGGAGGGAGAAGGAGAGAAACATCGATGTGTGGTTGCCTCTTGAGCGCCCCCTACTGGGCACCTGGCCTACAACCCAGGCATGTGCCTGACTGGGAATCGAATCAGTGACCTTTTGGTTTGCAGGCTGGTGCTCAATCCACTGAGCCCCAGCAGCCAAGGATATTTTCTTTATTGCAATTACCACTCTACTAGTAGAAAATATCATTTGAATTTGAATTTGAATGAAATAAATTAGCTCCTAGTGGTTTCTGTTGCCTTAAGAATCTGATTTTACTTCTCACTTTTTAGCTTCCTGCATGTGTCTTACTTTTTGCATTAGCACACCAGTGACTATTTCTGTATTCAGAGCAACCAATCACTTTCAGCAAATCCATTAATTAGGGTCATGTTTTTAATTCTTGTCATCGACTGAACAGCTGCCCAAATAGGTTTTTTTAATATATAAAGTAATAACCACTGTCCACTTGAGACAGTGTACTCTACTTAAGTTTTACAAGTGTGCGAAAACTTCAGCTTTATACTTTCTGTTGGAAGATGGCTCTGGTTGCATAAGGAGTGCAAGGCGTGGAGTCAGAAGACCTGGGCTCAGTCTCGCCTTTTGCACTTGGTAGCAGAGAGGCCGTGAACAAGTGGCAGCTTCTGCTTCAGCATTTGTGAAAAGGAGCTGATAACTGCTTCCCAGGATGCAAATGAATGCACAGCTTCTATGGTCCCGGACATTGAGAGATTAAACAATCAATGTTTTATTTATTTGCTTTGAACTGTCTCTTCTCACCACACTGTAAGCCTCGTGAGAGCGGGAACGTGGTCTCCTTCATTTGTGTGTCTGTCTGTAGTGCGGGGAACAATGCCTGGCACACAGCTGTGCTCGCTATGTTTTTTGAGCAACTATGTTAGCAGTTGGTTGTCACAATTGTTCTAGGACATAAACACGTCGTTTCTACTTCCCAAGTGGTTATAGAAGACTGGCCAGTATGACCAGGCTGAGACTTGATGACTGTGATATGCACATTCTTTGTCCCATGATGTGATAGTTAATTTTAGGGGTCGACTTGACTGAGCCATGGGGGTGCCCGGATGTTTGGTCAAACATTGCTCTGGATGTTTCTGTGAGGGTGTTCTTGGATGAGTTTAACATTTCGAGTGATAGGCTCCATAAAGACCACATAAATCAGAGAGTTCTCCCTAATGTGGGTGGGCCTCATCCCATCAGCTGAAGCTCTGAGTAGGACAAAAATGCTGACCTTCCCCTGAATAAGAAGGAATTCCTCCTGCCTGACTGTCAATGAGCTGGTCATTTTTCTCCCTGCCTTTGGACTTGAACTGAAAAACTGGCTCTTCCTGGTCTCAAGCCTAATGGCCCTTCGACTGGAATTATGCCATCAGCTCTCCTGGAACTGCATGCGCTTACCGACGTACCCTGCAAGTCTTGGGACTCGTCAGCCTCCATAACTGCAGGAGCGCGTTTCTTGTAATAAATCCCTCTCTCTCTCTTGCTGTGGGTCCTATAGGTTCTGTTTTTCAGGAGAGCCCAGGCTAATCTAATAATCGAATACACATAAGTGAATTGGAGAGAATAAGGAGCTTTAAGCTATGATGCTACATGCACAGCCTATTTCAGGGGTCATTCATGCTACTTCCCTTTGCCTTGCAGTTTTAATTATAAAACAAACTGCGTTAGTTGCTTTATGTCCCCATGCCCCATTATGTCAGAAATACATCTATCTATTCTGATGTTTGCTAAAATGTTTCAACCCTTCAGTTCTGAATGTATCCACTGCCTCCAGCTCCTTCGAGGTGAATAAGATTCTTTCCTTTTTGGATCTTGTCTGCCACCCAGGTAAAATATCTTCAGTGTTTGGAGTGGGAGAGGGGCAATGGGGACTGTGCTGACTTCACAACCACTTTTTCAAACAATTTAGGACAGGAGTCACGTGTTAATCCCTTAAACAGGCACCAAACATACCTATAATTGGGCACCTCTAGTAGTAGAAATCCAACATCAGTCAGTCCATGAAATAACTGTAGTAGTTCCCACTGGCTTTGTCTTGCCCTAAGAATCTTGTTTGAGCTCTCACTTTTTGGCTTGTTACATAAATATGCCTTACTTTGCTTGATATACTCTAACTGTTCTGTTTTCTTTTGGGGGGGTGCATTTTTTCCTTCTCTATTTTGTATTTCTATCCTTAATCCAGGCCATCACAATCCCCACCCTCGCACCTTCTTTCTCATTCTCATGTATTTAACTCTGAACAAACACCCCATCACCAGAGCACCCTTCCTTTATTCGTACCAATAGCCAAGGATATAGTTTTTCATCAAAAAATAAAGAGCCCAAGGACATAGGTCTATTCCTGAGCCATTAATTGTTCATCTAAGACTGTTAATGGCTCCCATCTCCCCTGACATGACTCCCAAGACATGATTCTCTTTAGAGACTCTGGTGGCTTCCTCATGTGTGAACTTGGGTAGGCTCAACTCTATGTCCCAGAATTCTTTGCCCTCTATCTTTCTGACTAGGATGGGCCACAGGAGACTTTCATGCATGGAAATTAGAGGGCAGAAGTGACACAGCAGCTTCACTAATATATCCTACAAATCCACCAATGGCATGACAAATCCTCCTCATGCTTCAAGCCTGGCTTCTTGTTTTGCTCCTACCCAAGAGAAAATTCTCTGCTTTTAAGTGGTTCATGTGATTGAGTCAGGCCCACCCAAATAATCTTCTTGTTAAAGTCTGGACCATACAACGTATTTCATCAGAGAAGTAAAATTCATCGTGTTCACAGACCCAAAGATTATGCAGGGCAGGAGTCAGGGCTCTCTTACAATTCTGTCTACTGAACTCATGACAATCAGGAAATCCATAGGCAAGACTTACTCGTGTGCATTGTTCCTGGTGTATGAGGTAATTGATTGCGTTCACTGACAGGACCGCTCCTCTATTTCTCTTCTTCCTCTTTCTACTTAGACAAACAAGACTCATGTTCCCATTGATGATTAGGTAACAGATTAGGGCGCTATAGAAATGGCAGATTATTCTTTTCCTTTAAAAGTTTTAATTATGCCATTTAATCACAAAATTAACACTCATTCAAAACACGTTTAGAAAATCAGAATAGTAGAAATAGGAACTGAACCTCCAAATACAACTATCACACAAGACAAACATTTTGTTAATTGTAATATGAAAAAAATATGGTAGCGGAGAAGCTGACCTGCCAAGGGTTAATTTGTGGCAGTGGTTAGTGGCACTCATTGGAACCCAAGGGGCAAACTTTCACTCTGGTGGTAGAGGATACGTTTTCTGGTGAAGGAAGTGAATGCACTTACTTTTGTTAATTAACTAATAAAGCAAATAGTGAATGGCATTAGTTTCCTATTACTGTTTTAATAAACCATCACACACTAACTGGTTTACGGTAACACACATCTATATTCTTACAGTTTTGGAGGTCAGAAGTCTAAACTTGGTGGCAGGGCTGTGTTCTTTCTGGAAGTTCTAGACAAAAATGTCCATGCTCTGTCAGCTTGTGGAGGCTGCCTGGCTTCCTTGGCTCATGGATCCTTCATTCCTCAAAGCCAGTGGTAGCACCACTGGGACCTCTGTTGCTATCATTTAGATCCCGTTTCTGACTTGGACCCTCCTGTCACCCTCTTATTGATTACATGGAACCCATGCAGATAATGTAGGGTAATCTCCCTATCTGAAGATCCTTAACTTATATCTGCAAAGTCAATATATGTGCAGGTTCTGGGCATTCAGTCGTGTACATCAATGAGGGCCATTATTTTGTCTACTGAGTAAGATTGGGCCTGATGAGAGCAAATTCTTTTGGCCTTTGGGTTCACTCTTGGAGGCAATGGGAGGTCTGGAGTGGTACCAGTGGTGCGGGTTGAGCTGCCCTAATCATGTGGTCACTGATGGCAGAAAGTAGAACCTCTAAACCTGGGATTCAGCACTGATGGGCATAAGTTTGAGAGCTCATGGACGTGAACCTGAGGTCCAATTGCACTGGCGGGTGGTGAGATGAATCAGGACTGACCTAACAGACTCAAGTAGAGTGTGGTCCTACTTCTTAGGTCAGAGGGGAAAGGTGTTTCTGAGCCCAGGATGGCCCGATGCTAGAACTGCTCCTAATCCATTGTCTTGGCTACTGCAGGTTTGCCTGGGGGACATTTCTGGTGCAGTCTTAAGTGGGTGTGTGTAGAAAGGAACGGCCCCCACCCTCTGATCTCTATGAACAGTTTGGACACTGCCATCAACTATGTGGACTGTCCTGTAGCACTGTGTATGGGGGAACATTCCTGTTCGGTAGCAAAAATCTGGTTCCAAGTCATCTACACACCTGAGCAGAGAATACCTGCCCTTCTGCAGCTAGGTACACTTCCATATACACTTCTGATAAAACCCCACTTCTAGCTGCACATGCCCGGGTCAAGAACACCTTTTCTACGTCTTCATAGATGAATTAATGATAGCCTTTGCAAACGGAGGCAACTGCATGTACCTGCCATACTTAATGTTTTCAGGTCTGCCTGCAGCCACCCAAAGTTATATTTTAAGCAACTACAAAGGTGACATTTCCTAGGTGCTCTTTAAGCTGGCTCTGGGGATAAAGGTTACCACGAGAGATTACACTGGAGGCATTAGAAGTAAGTGAAACTAATGCCTCCATAAGGCAGGAATGTTTATCAGCTGCTGGTAGCTGTATTTCTTCTCATCTCTTATTACTTTAAATCTTAATAGGGTCCTTGCAGTATTCAACAGCTTATCAATGCCGGCCGCACAGTGTCATTTATTTCCTATGTATATACCACTTGCTGTCCCTGCTGTCTGTACTCATGCTGTGTTAGCTATTGACCCAATTTAATGCCCAGCTGGAAACTTTCCTCTCAGTTGTGATTAAAGAAAAAAAAAAAAAGGTGAGAAGAAGAGGTGATCCAGTTACTCGCATACGTAGAGTTCTTTGATTAAAGGAAAAAAGGTATTGAGGGAGGAGGTTGTCTAATGACCCACACGTGTATTATTTCTTTTTAGGTTCAGGTTTCTCACCCATAAAGCAAGCTCTGAAAGCCTGAACCAACCTACTCGAGTCACTCTAGAATGCTCTCTTTCAATTATATGTGGCCTCATACATCCCCAAGTCAATTTTCTTAAAGATGTGTTTCAACCGGAGAGCCACAGTTTTAGCTGTAATCCATCTAATCTGCTGGCATTACTCTTTTGGTGCAATTTCCAATTTAGGAAGTAAGGGACTGGGGATGGAATTGTGCATTACAGTCACCAGGGGTGTGGGTGGGGCTGGACCCAGGAGGCAATAAAATGGTACAGACACTGAGATGTGCACAGATGACATGTGGACCCTATTCCAGCATTTCGTGGCTGAAATCATAGCAGTACACTTTCAACAGGCCAGCCTTTCTCCGTTTCCTGTATGTTTCCTAGTGAGGAGTCACAGAGAGCTGGAAACTAAAAGGGGACTTGAGGATATCTAATCTACCACCTTTGTTTTACAGATGACATCACAGAAGCCCCGAAGGGTTCGATGATTTGCCTGAAATCATTCAACAGTTTGTTTACAGAAGAGGAACTAGAATGTAAGTCTGTTGATAACAAGGCAAGTGGTGTTTCCATACAACATGTAACAGGTTGCCCATCCTTTCTTCCGTGAATGAGTAACCTCAATTGCACCAGGTATGGTGAGATGAGGTCACTCTTGGTAAAGGCCAGGTGACCCTCCTCTCTCCTGACCCCAGAGTACATACCCCATATCAGAGGTTTTGAAGACTGGATGAGAATGTGGTAGGCAGAATCATACTCCGCCCCGCCCCCAATATGTCCACATCCAAATCCTAATCCTAATCCTAGAATCTGTTAATATGTTGTGTCACATGGCAAACAAAATTAAAGTTGCAGATGGATATAAGGTTGTTGATCAGCTGTCCTTAAAAATAGGAAGACTATCCTAGATTATGCAGGTGGACCCAATGTAATCACAGAGTCCTTAAACATGGCAGGACGCAAGAAGATCAGAGCGATGCCATTGGAGAGGGACTTGCTCCCTGCTGCTAGTTTTGATGAAGGAAGGGGACCATGAGCCAAGGAATATGGGCAGTCTTCAGAAACTAGAAAAGGCAAGAAAACAGATTCCCTGTAGAGCTTCTAGAAGGCACACACCCTGTCAACACCTTGATCTTAACCCCATGAGACCCATGTCAGACTTCTGGCCTTCAGAACTGTAAGACAATAAATGTGAATTGTTTTAAGCCACCAAGTTTGTGGTAATTTGTTATAGCAGCAATAAGAAACCAATACAAAATTGGAATGACTCCACACCAATCCATCACATGTGAAAATGCTGTGCTCTTATGCAGAAGGAGTGGTGCCATTCTCCAACCAGCTCCTTCTGACTATTGACCGGGTGTGAACCTGGTCGTACCTACAATGGAAACAAGGGGAATGGATACATCGGTTTCTCACTCTCTCAAAAGCACAGCCTCTCCTTTTCCTGACTTCCCAAGCACGTTGTGGACACCAGTTCTCTTGCACTGTTAAGCTGAATGAATGACGTGGATTTTCCAACCACAGCTGTTGTATCCATCAACTAGTACGATGCTTGGCATACAGTAAATGGTCAATAAATGTTTGTAGAACTGAAATATATACCTAAAGACAATGCTTTATGTCTTTTGGCAGTTCTCAAAGAAATATGCACAGAGCACAGAAGTAAAAGAAAGTCATTCATTCTAATTTTTGGCATACTCTAAAATGTTTATTGTGAAACAGTGAGAGCTGGGGTAAGATATGACTATATAAAAGGTAGAAATCATGGCCTCTGATATATTATAAAATTCTTTAACCACTCATCTTCCCCACCTGCCCAACAACAAATGAAGATGTATCATAAGGCCTGGTTGACAGGCAGTGCTGGGAGTCTAAACTTTGGTTGCAACAATGAAACAGCTTGTCACAGCAAACTAATTTATTCTCTTCCTCTGAAAGCCTGGCACAAGGTCTGCCACTGAAACTGCTTTTGTTTAAGACTCAACTATCGCCACCAACCAAGCCAAAATGCGTAGTCATTGTATGCATCTGGTTGCATGCTAATTGTGGCGGTGTCCTCGGGTGACACCTGAAAGGCTGGACAGTTGACAATGAACAAACAGCATGTCAGAGTCTTTGCCAGTTGTCCTCTCTCCCACACTTTCCCATTGGCGGTTCCTGGGATGATGCCATATCACTTCCCCTCTCTTTATTTTTCTCCCTGTCCTAGAGGATTCCATTTGTTCTGGCTGTCACCCAGTCTCATTCTTCTCCACGAACTAGCACTGTGGGCATGGACCTCGTTTCAGATGATGCCTGACTGCCAGATAAAGTTGCACATGGGTTGAAATCTTGCAAACAAGAGCATTTTGAATGCAAAGAGGAGAGTGCGGCATAAGGGAACCTGCTCTAACTCATCCCACTTGCCAGTTCTCCGATTCTAGCCCCTCTTCCAGGAAATCTCTGCAGATTTCTGCCGAATGGCTCTCCCTGTACAGCATTTCACGTGTAACTTTTTTTGGCATGTGTATTATGCTGCAACAAATCCTAGCTTTTATTTTCTCCTTCTTCCAAAATGTAAACTTCCTGAGGGCAGGACATATATGCCCTCTGTCTTTTTGTCCTCTAATTTCCCTACAAACAGTCTGCACGGTGGGGACTAAGACCATATTTGATGAATTAAATTGATGTTATAAAATGGGGGTGGAGTGCTTGAGTGTGAACTCTTTTTAATATGTATTTTCTTTATAAAATTAAGGAGTGCTCCTTTGGAGGGAAAAATATTCTATCCTATTATATAATATCATCTATAAAAACATTAAAATAATACACATTTTCCAAAATCTCTTAATTAAGGGGCTATCAACACATTCTTACTCAAATGTGATGACTGTAACATTAAAATAGATCTATCCTGAGTTGCTAATCGTTAAAAATCTAAGGAACAAGGTCACAGTTATGGAGGCCCAAAATCCTGGAGGCCCATCAGGATTTAAGCCATTTTTAAAATATCTCTAATACCTTAATCTCTTTGAGGCTGTGGATTTAGAGCACTGAAGAGTGTTTCCTTTCCCATACAGCCTTTCTTCTTATCTTATGTAACAAAGAACAGTCCCTCAATGTTGATCAGGCCAAGCTGATATCTTTAACACTCATCCTTTTGTTTAAGATGGCTCTTGAACTTGGAATCTCATACCAATTCACAGAATCCTAAGATTTCCAATCTGTTTCTAGTATTTCCTGGTGGCCTGTAATATTAATCTATATGTGAAGTTAATGTTAGCAAACAGAAGCATTTATTGATTAGAGTGACTGTGGATACAGCTGTATGTGCACAGAAGTGTAGTGGCCTCTGATGTCGGCAACGAGGACTATGCTCTCAGAGCTAATTTATCAAACAATAGACTTCAAGCTAATTTTGCCCTTAGTTGTTTCAACAAAGCATATTGACATGCAACTGAGGAAAGGACATTACATCTAGGACTGTGAGAAAATAAATCAAGAAAAAGAAAACTTAGTTCTGGTTTTCAGGAAGCTTATTAAGCCTTTGATACACATTCAGAAGCAACACAAAATAATCAGCCGATTGTTTTATTTAATTCAGTGGAGCAAATAGTATCATTTTTGAAGTGGAAAGAAGGGTGATGGTTGCTTACCAACTTGCATATTTTCTGGCAAGAAAGCTAAAGACCAAAGAGATGACATCCATAGCTCAAGGACACCTGATGTCTGGGAAACCCATCCTCTAGGAGGCAGAAGCAACTTTGTATCACAAAATCAGCCTTTCAGATCATAGAATATCAAAGTCCAAATGGCTTACAGGGGCCAATTTCCTCTCCTATACATGTATTCTTTAGCTACTTCCTAAAAATGACCTATTTTCTATCATTGTGCTACTGGCTATTTTAATCATGTAAAAATAACCAGTAGCACAGTGGGAATCTGGAAAGAGCAGAGAGGCATGGATTTCAAGTCCTAAGGTTGAATAATTCATTCATTCATTCATTCATTCATTCATTCAAGTTTATCGGGCACCTACTATGTGCTAGGCAGTCTGAAGAGTACTAGGGAGCAGCACTAGTGACACAGACAGGAGCTATTCCCTCATGGAGTTTACATTCCAGTAGAAGACAAATAACAAATAAATACATGAGTAAAGTACGCAGTGTCAGGCTATGAATAGTGCTATGGAGAAAAATAAAGCAGACATGGGTAATAAGGAAGGCTGGGTGTGGTGGGAGGGAGTTGGAAAAGTTTTTACACAGGATGGTCATTGAAAAGGCATCATTTCAGCAAAGACACGAAAACGGTTAGGTAGTAAATCATGCTCCCTGGCAAGACTCTCCCAGGCAGAGGGAACAGCAAGTACAAAGGCCCCGAATAGTTAAAAGACAGCAAGGAAATCAGTGTCACCGCAGCAGAGCTCACATGGGAAAAAAATGACAAGACTGAGGGACCATGGGGGCTAGGAGGTGGATGGTGGCCCCGTATGGGTCTCTGCTTTTATTCAGAATGGAATGGGATTTCTAGGCCAGAGTTTGATCTATGTGCCTATACATTGGGAACTGACTTTAAAGGAGCAAGGGCAGAAGCAGGGAGACCAGGTAGAAGGATGTCACAGTAGTGCAGGTGGAGAGACGGTGGCTTGGGACAGGATGGGAGTGGCAGAGGTGATAGATTCTGGGTATAATTTAAGAGTGAAGCCTGCAGGGATTCACCACTGGACTAAAAGTAGAACATTGTACAAGAGGAATACAGGAGAAGATCCCAACAAGGTGTCTGACAGGGGCACCTGGAAAGGCAGCCCTGGCACTTACAGCATGGTAGAGGCCAAGAGAGCATGTGTTGGCAGGAAGGTCAGGTCTAGTGTCCTGCTGTACATGACTGGGCAAGTCACTTAACATCTCTGAACCTCCATATCCCCACTCTGTATTCAGTAATATCTACTTACTTTACAGAATTATAAGATTCAAGCAAGGGAACATGTAAGGCAGTACCTTTCCTGCTATAAAGCATATAACCTGAAGTTGTGAGAGCCGGTGGAAGGGTTTCTGCCACAGCTGTTCCGCTGCCATCTCCCCTCTCGCTACTGCCCTTTTGCCCCTAAAATCTTTCTCTCTCCAAGCCAAGGGTAAATGAATCACTGCTGCAAAGTCTACAAGAAGTCGCAAGTAACTTACAATAACTGGTGAATGAAACCCTATTCGGGGGAAAGTAGCTGAAAAATCACATGCCACCAAGTGGGTGCTAAGCACACGGACACAGCCCCTGTCTCAGTGACCTGTGACCTGTAATGGAGAGTGAGTGGGAGGAAGTAAGGAAAAGATCACGGGAGTGCCGTTTGGTTCCCTCAGGTGGAAACCACCGATGAGAGGAAGTTCGCCACCTATCACACCATGCAGGGAGATTTTTAAAAATTGCTATGGAATTTTAAAAAATAGCATAAAAGAAGGAAAGAGAACTCCCAATACCATATCTTAGGAAAAACTCAGATTCAGGTATCAGCTTGTCATTCTTATGTTAACAAGGGAGGGTCACCCAAGGGATCAGTGGTGTTCCAGAAAGGTGAGCTCACCCAGAACCAGGGTGGGCTATTCTGACGTCTCCTACAATGTCTGGGGTACAAGAATAACCATCTACAAGACAAGCTGAAGTGCCAGCCAGTTTTAATATATAAAATATAAATACTGTAGAAACCACTGGTAGGATAATTAGTGGAAAATTATTACCTGTAAAAGTTAAGTCAGCTCCTTCTGATAAATGTTCCCACGTGTCTATGCAAGTATGTGTGAGTGTCTGAATGTCAGGGAACCATCAGCAGCTCTGGAAACTAATGATAATGACAGAAATCATATTCTATGCTTCGGGGTAGAAATTAATTGGCTAGGGGAAAAATACTTTTTTTTTTGCTTATATTAGGAATCGCTAATATACAGTGAGCTGAAAGAAGAGATTCGAGTATTAAGGATATTTGAATGACAGAAGTCTTTCATTCTTCTCCCAGTTCAAGTAATTAGTTTCTTCTCTGACTTCAGTAAGTCATTTGCTCCATGGAATTGAAATGACAAGAAATATATTTGTTGCAAATACTCCTAATCGTTTGCATCTTTCTACCTTGTCACATCAGTACCCAATCAGCTCACGGGTGATACAGAACACAGGAGGCAGACTAGAGTGGGCCTGCGGGCTACAGGTTGCTGGCCTTCTCACCTGGGAGGCACAACCCAGGAGCCTCCGCTCAGCCTGACAATGAGCCCTGCTCCCTGGCTCAGCCTTGGCGTGGTGGAGCCCTGAGCAGAGAGAGGAGTGTCTCATACCCCCCAAACTGACATACTGGGAGGACATCCAGAAATGGCTATCAGCTTAATTCTGAGCCCTGAGCTATGAGATAAGAAGAGGTATCTACAAACTGTTCCCCGACACCATGACATTTCTTTGAGAAAGTGGTCAAAGGGGGAAACTTTCTTTCCTTCAACTCTCTTCATTTCCATGAATAGTTCTTGAATCCTGCCCTAAGTATCAAAATTGTATGAGACAGTCTAATGTGGAGAAAGCAGCACAACATTGAAGGTTGGATAACAAAGGAGGCAAGTGTGGTAGATTAAAGATGGCAGCCAACTCTACTATACCACCTGTTAAAAGGTAGGGTCTGCGTTTGCTTCCTTTAAAACTGGGAGGACTTTGTCACTGCTCGACCGTTAGAATATGGCAGAAGTGACTCTAGGCCCAGGCTTAGGAGACCTGCAGCTTCCACATCCTTTCTCTTGAAATGCTCACTCCGGGGAAACCAGCCGCCAGGCAAGAGGTCTAAGACTACCAAGTGCAGGCGTAGGGGTAGGTGTTCCAGTGGACATTCCAGCAGAGCATGCCTTCCCCTCCACCCCAAGGCACCGGGCATGCGAGCAAAGCCATTTAGGATCTTCCAGGTCACCCATCTGCCAACTGAAACCACCGAGTAACCACGGCTGATGTCACAAGGAGCAAATGAATCTCCCAGCTGAGCTTTGCAAGAATTTCTGATCCACAAAACCATGAGATATGACACGATAAAATGTTTACTGTTTTAAGCCACTAAATTTTGGGGTACTTTGTTACATGTCATAAGTAAGCAAAGCAGCAAGTGTGCTCCCCCAACCCCCACCCCCAAAAGTGGCATGACTGAAATTCAGAGAAGGAAAAGGTCAATATGGGCTGGAGTAGTTAGGAAAAGCTGTAGGAAGAAACGTAACTGGAGGATGGGTGGAATAGAACTGGCAGCTTTGTACAGGCAGCTAGCTCCCAGGTGGCCTGCCTTGCCCTCCAGTACCCCAAGCACTCAGCAGGAAATGCTCCATTTGAGCTACCAGGCCTGTGGCTGAAGCAGGTGGAAACATAACATGGAAAGACACCGGGCCAATGGGCTCAGACTCAAAATCTTGCCCTGCTGGCAAAGTTCCTGGCTTGCCAGTTTTCTGGTGTCTCATTTATGCAAAGATGCAGCCCTGTGCCGCTACCCTAACCAACCCCATTTCAAACACGACTCATCTGATCAGTCCCAGTGTTTCCCAGATTAGGACATTTCACACTCACTTGGCCAACCCTAATGTCCTCATGCGGAGCATTTGAAAAGAAAATTTCCACAGTACTAACAAGACCGCTACCCCCAACACCACTCTCCTATGCTGATGCGGCACATATGTGATCATCTGGTTTACCAGAAGACCCTCTAAGTGATCCCTCCAGCTCCCTCCTGGCAGGCGTCAGAGAAAGGTGCATCCAATTCACCCACGACAGTTGCCAAGCACCAGAATGCAGTGTTGAAAAGTTCCTGAAAACATGATATATTGAACTACATCAAGGACTTCTCAAGCTGACAGATGGGATAACTGAGACATCATGATGGTAAATGGTTGACACAAGCCGGCAGTATCATTTAGCAAAACTGGAATTAATTGTGCCCTCTGCATTTCCCTGGGAGAGACCGAGCACCGTAAACTTGATAATTCTCTTGAACTTCATGATTTCAAGTGGTCATCTAATTTATTTTTGGATACTTGAATTGCTTTCACTCCTGGTAAGTGTTGTCTAATTTCTGTGCTCAAAGACAAAAGATTTGAAAAATCTTCTTGTGAAAACCTCAGTTGGGTTGAAATAGAGATTCATAAACAAGTTTCATGTTGACCTCATTTCATTTGGTAATGACTGTTTGGGGGAGCATGCTTTCCTCTCCCCTGGATTTGTACTTGAAAGAATTAATGAAAACTTTTAATGTCAGGTATTGTGGCTTTCTAACTCTCTGCCAGCCAGCACACTCTTGAAGGTTCACTCAAAACCAGTTGCTATGAGAGGAGTCTAAGATGTCCACACACAGCCTGTTCTTCCTTGCACTGATCTACCTGCCCGGATCCACTCCTATACGTTAAACATTGGGAAGGGCTGCTTTAACTGCCTTAAGATAAAATGTTTCTTAAGTTTCAATTTCATGGAAGCCAGCCAGAGCAACTGAAATTCCAACAGAAGTTTTCCTGAGCACCTATCTCATACAAGCCAAGAGAGATCTAGGATCTCCTGTTCATCTGTCTGAAACACAGAGAGCCCTGAAAACAAATCTCTCATGACCCATTTGGTAGCCAGATCTGGCCTGGCCTGATGTAAGGCTACTAGAGGCGGTCTTCACTCCCACCCAGCGTGAACATTCCCATGTTGCTCTGCAGAGGTGATGTCAGCTGGATTGCTGGGCATGGCCCCAGATCTGGCTGAGAGCATAGGTATACAGTGTATGGACAGGGTGACCTTTCTAAAATTAGCAATATATCCAATCCCAAGACTTTCAGCTGAGGGGTCAGGCACCTGCACTCACATGAGAAGGGCTACCCTAGGCTTTGCAGAAGGGAGTAGAGAAGGGAGAGGTTGGAGGAGCAGGGCAGAGACAAAGGTCATCCTGTCAACAGTCTTCGGGAAGAAAAAAATGCTAGAGCCGTATCTGCTGATGGTGACAAGGCTGTGTCATCTGAAGGGTCTGTGGAGAGATACCTGCAAAGGTCAACATGACACCCATTGGTTTTCCAAAAGATTCTAAGGACCTTAAAATAGAATCTCTTATAAGTATGTAAAAGATGAACTAATTTGAACCTTCTCTGAACAACCTTTTATAAAATTATAGAAGTTACAGTACAAATAAGTTGTCTTATCTCAGGAACTTAGAAGGGGAAGGCTGTGGCATGTCTCACCATTTAATCTGCCCAAGATCTCTGTTTGAGAGCTGGTCCTCTGCCACCTGCTGGAGCCATCATCCCATAAGCACAGAGGTCCAGGCTGCCAGCAAGTGTCCCCCCTCCATGCAGGGATAGTCAGAGCTGTCCTTTGGGAGACAACATCTCTCTTTTTAAAGTGTCAAATGTTAAGGACCACATCATCCTGAAGCTCCGTTATGTCATCAATGACATCCCAGGGAGAGGACCCACCTGAGGAGGGAGCCAATACAATATAAACTAGGGCTGGGGGGTGAAAACAGAGGCCTGGTGACACCGGGAACCTCTGGATCCAGCTGTGGCTGACATATTTGACCCTCAGCCATCTGCTCTGTGAGCCAAGAAATATCCAGTTTTGCTGCGGTCAGTTCGTGTTAGGCTTTAGTCATAATTCTGCAGGCAATTGGCTCTAGAAGTCTCCTAAATTTTGAGATTATGTTTTTCAGAAATGTCAACTTTAAGAAGACAAAACTTGAAACAAATCTCTTCCTTCCTCCCTCTTAGGGACTGAATTATGTCCTCCCCAAACTCATACGTTGAAGCCCTAATCTTCAATGTGACTATATTTGGAGACAGAGCCTTTAGAAAAGTAATTAAAATTAAATGAGGTCATAGAATGAGGCTCTAACACAATACGACTGGTGTCCTTATAAGAAGAGGACGGCAGGGCAGTCTCCCTCCACTCACCCTCTCCTTGAACAGAGAAGAGGCCATGCGAGGACACAGAGAGAAGGTGGCCATCTACAAGCCAGGAAGAGAGACCGCTCCAGAAACCAACCCTGAGGGCACCGGGCTTCCAGATGCCAGAACTGTGAGAAGATAAATGTTTGTTTTGTGAGCCACCTGTCTGGTTACTTTGTCATGGTAGCCTGACCAGGCTCCCTGATAAACTCTCTGTGAAGTTTCTGAGGGAGCCAACACAATGGTCTGTCACATTGTGAGGGTCACCCTCAGCACGGCATTCTCTACCACCACCGCCCCCAAAAGGAACAACCATGATGAGAATAAACAGGAAATCAGAGCCTGCCTTGAAAACTATGAATACTAGAAGGCACCAGTGACTGTAACAATGAAGAAAGCAATCCAAGATGTTTTAGGTTAATTTCTTCATATCTCCTAACAAACACGAAGTTACAGTGATTTAATAATCCCATTTGAAATCACCATGAATGAAGGTCAAAACCCAAATATAGTCTGTAACTATTACATATTATGACTCAAAGTTATCTCTAGAAGAGATTCACCTTTGACAGTAATCAGTGAAGATTATTTGCTTTAATTCAACTTTAAGAGAAAATATTCTCATGTAAAGCTTAGAAGAATGTGATTTTTTATTTTTTTGCTATGAAACTTCAATTTTGAATGAGAAACATCCACCAAAAACTAGTTATAAGACATATAAAATGGTAAGAGAAGAAAGATTCATATTAGAATCTCATCAATAATGTCTCAGTGTTCCATGGAGTGGGTAACTGGCTTAATGAATGGTGGGAATTTAAGTGTATGGTTTTATTTTTCTCTCATTAATATCTTTGGCATCTATTCTGTTAGATTTCTCTTCCATGGGGCTGAGTAGCATCTCAGGAAGACTCCACAGTTTCAACCGCTTTCTTTAAAAAAAAAAATATTGTTTTTTTTTCCCATTACCATTTAGTCCTTATAGCACCGCCCTTCCCCCACAATCACCACACTGTTGTCCATGTCCATGAGTCCTTTTTCCTTTTGGCTCAACCTGTCCACCCTCTAACCTCCCCCTCTGCCCCAGCTGTCATCTTGCTCTCTATCTATGAATCTGTCTCTGTTTCATTGTAAGAACAGTCTTATTTGTGGAAGCTAAGACTCCCTCATTTAATTAAAGGTCTAGTGATCTCATATTAAAACTTCAATCAGCCAATTCAGAGTTCCTTTCCTGCTGTCCCATCTTACATGGCCTGTAGTGGGGAGGGGGACATGACCTTTCCTTTCAGTCTCTCCCACCTCTTTTACTGTTCCTCCTCCCCCGTCATCCTGCTGTTAGTAGCTCCTCTAGGGCCAACACAAGGGGCGGTGGTGTCAGTAGAGAGGGTACTGAATATCTTTTTACATCAGTCTGTGCTGCTTGCAGTTCTCTCTTGGCTACCAAAATCATCTGTGTGAGGTGAGTAATCACAGACTGGTACTTTCATGGGGTGCATTTTAGGTCCATCAGAAACCTCACATGGAATTCCTCATGCTCAGTTTCCTAACATGGTTGAAGAACCACTTGACAGGACTTTTGTGATGCCCCCCTTGACACACACACACACACACACACACACACACACACGCACATCCTACCTCAGCATACACTTCACAGTCTGGGTCCACTACCTGGGACACCTCACTCCAAAAGGCTGCCTTCCAGGCAAGGAGTCAGCAATAACTGCTTGAACTCTACCTTTCCCACGTTGCTTGACTCAAGGAGAACATTCCCATCTCCCTCTGTCAAATGCTGGGAGTTGAGCTTGCCACTGCTGACACTTCTCTCCTTGCCTAACATTTCCACGGGCTGAGTTAGCAACTCCCCAGCTACCAAATTCTCGGCGTGGGAAGCAGGCACCTGTCTCTATTCACATACCACCAAACTCTTCACTGTGCTCCACTCCGATGGCCAGAAGCAGCTCAGCAGGCATCCATGTGGGGAGGGAGATGCTCACCTCCCATTGTTGCCATGACATCAGTCTTTAGGTCAGAGCATCTCTCCTTTGGCACTCCTCTCCTTGTTCCATGGCAGTGGAAAAGGGAATGTCCCGGCCCTCTTCACAACGCCCACGGCTCTTCACTGAGACGACTGTCTTCCATCTCCTTTTGAGTCACTAGTCACCTCTACTGTAAGCTAGAGCTGTCATGGGGGCTGGTAGTCACTGGACCGATTTGACACCTTCTGTTAAACGCTCCCTAGCCATGTCTAGTGCTAGTTTTAAAGCATTAGATTCTCAGCACTCATTTTCAACTTTGGAGTATTCAATCCCCCTGATAATTGGAAAAGTCCCACTCAATATCCTCATTTCAAATTGTGTTTCTGGAAAATTAGCAACTCAGCACCAAAAACAGCTGACCAAATTCAATGCATGTAGAAGCCAGAAGCAGACCTTGACTTAAACGTCAGCCTCCCAGGGGTTCCACGTTGACAGTAATGACTACTACAACCAGTCACACTTTATACATGTAACGCATACAGAGAACGTGCTTTGCTATCATATTGTCTTTCTGATTAAAATATACAGCTATATAAATATTTAAATGAAACAGTCTTACAATTTTATTTGATTAAAGAGCAAATGGAACAGATACTACTTGCTGGAAGCAGAGTACTTTGGGAGATTTATGACATTGCTGGGGTCGTTCGAATGAGCTCTTTGAAACTCTTACTCATGAGCCGTGTTGGCTTTGCCCTCAGCGAGCTGCCTGCAGAGCGCTCACAACAGCAATCTTCCCCCCTCCTGCTCAGTGTGGCGATGTACATAGTGTGCCAGCATTTTCCCATACGCTCTCTCCACCCGTTCTTTCGGGAATAAAGCACGTCGCTGAGCCTACAATGAGGGTGTGATAGGGTAGATTAAGAGTCACTAAATCAGATGCCTAAGTTACCACGCAGCTAATACAATGTAGAAAGAGAACAGCAGGGCATTGTGGGGACTGTGGCAAACCTGACATCACACGCTGCCTTAAAAAAGGAAACAGCTGTTGCCCAGGGCTGCCCAGCCTGACGTGCAGTTCCAACGTTATCTGATCACCTGATTTTTTTTAAAGAAAAATTTAAATTTTGTTTTTCATAACATCTACTGATGTTTTGAAACATTGGGTCAAATATTTTAGACATAAACCAAAACAAAGCAGAACCCCTACAAATGCGTCAGTAGCTGCCAATTTGTGACCTTTCTTTGTGACAGATATTCTTGGCTGAGTTATGCACTGTCTTCTCTACACAGGCCCTGGGGTGGGGACTGTGTGGAAGGGCAGTCTCCTGCAGATATTTGGAAGAGGAATATTTTTCCTAAGTTCCTAGTTTGTTGTTGAGCTTACAGACACTGTAAGTAAAGAAAATAACCAAGTTTTCATTTTCTCCTTGGCTTCCAGAAACCACAGATGCAAATATGTGGCCCGCTTCTAACAAGCATACAGATCTGGACAGAAAATACAACATCTTGGCCCCATTTTATACCTTTGCCTTCTTTTTCTTTTTCATTTCCTTTTAATTTACGTCCTTTTGCTATATTTTATACAAACTATAGGTCCATTTTAAATCCTCTTTGGAACAAACAAGGTATAAGTGATCTTCACAACCACCCCTGTGAAACAGACATTCTTGGTCCCATTTGACGGGTGAACATAAATCGAGGTTTCACGAGGTCAAATGACTTGATAATTAACCAGCATTTGAATCAGGAAGTGTGAAGACCTCACCTACCTCTTCTGGCTCCCAGTCAAGGGCTACATTGACTATTAAAAACAATGGAGTCACATAGCAGGATCTGGAACTCAGATGCAACCCAGACACAACCCAGACTTGCAGGCTGTAGGAGCTGGAGAGGGCCTGGCCCAAAGCCGCCACATCGGGAAGGGGCACAGCTCCCTAGAGCACAGCGGGATCACAGTACAAACTGTGCCCCTGCAGTTGTGCAGCACATGCCCCTTCTGAAGGCATTAAACCCGCTGTGCTAACAACAACAATAACAGCAAACAACGACAACAAACTAATGGGCCACGCTGGAGCCCCAGTTTGAGAACCAGGCTATAAAGTGTGACCAAATATAATACGTGGGCACACCACATACGGAACACAATTCAAATGAGCCCTGTGGAAAAAAGGTGGTGCTTCCTTTGGTGAGTCCCGGAGAGGCCCTGGCTGCGATACCGCCTCCTGAGTCTGGGCAGAGGGCAGCTTTATGAGCGAGAGAACACAAAGAAATCCTTCGGATTTTTCTGTAACCAAATCCCCAGAGAGTGCTCCGGAATGAATCTGCTATGTACAAAACTCTGTTCTGTGCCTAGAATTGAATTATAGCATGGTTCCAATGTATTTGGATTAAATTATAACTGTATAAAAGCACAGGATGTTCCCAGGTCTTAAGAAATTAGAAGTTCATATTCAGTATTGTGCTCCTTCTTAGTTTCTTTTCTCATGAACAACACCAAAGCAGTGTTTTTAAAAACATTTTAAGCAGAACTCTTCCCACCCCCCCCGCCCCAAACACTTCATGCAACTCCAGTGCTCTGTGCCTGGATGGCTACTGGGACGGAGGTTTGTGGCCTGGCCCTGAGTGGGCTGCCCTTTTTGGATCAGAGCAGGTGTAAAGACAGCTTGACCCCCTCCTCTCTCTGCAAGGGTGGCCAACCCCCAGCTATTGTCTTAGTGTTGAGCCTGTTTAATGTGATCCAAATGTCTAGGGGAACCTCTAATTTAAAAGAATCTTAGGGCTCCATAGAACTTAACTCAGAAACTACTCCTTTTCAAGGCATATTGTCAATCTAGTAATTGCTGGGGCGATGATCTACGAGGAGCAACATAACATCACTGGAATAAATCAGAAACACAGCGCCAGCTAATGCTGGTTTCCACAGCAACTTCTAACATCGCCGGCAAGACTCCCACTGAAGTATGAAGCATCTTTATATGAAGAAATTTTTGAAAGCACTGCTCTTGCTGATGCCAACTCATCTCTGCTGCATGTTTTGGGGGCACGTATATCTTACAGAGCATTGCCACAGGTCTTGTCCAATCCCTGAACCAATTCCCAAGTTGACAGCTGCCTGTAGTTATTAGGGTCACATGAAATTCTAAAACTGAATGAAGCATAAGAGAATAGTGTTTACAAGGAACAAGTGGTTTACTATTTAAATTTTAAAATATTTAATGTGTCAAAAGGTGTGATATAGTTTCAAAATCACAAAAGAAATTGCAGAGGAAAGGCATACAAAAGAGGAAACATTTTACTGACATAAAAGCCAGGAAAAAAATATACACATATTTGAATAAGACTTTCATTATAAGTTATTACTTAGTTTTATCCCTAGTGAATGTGAGCAACTAATTCAGTAAGGAGTGGTAGAAAAATGTGAAATAAAAATACAAGTTTTCCAAATAAGTAAATGCTCTTTTATATACAGCATACGTGATAAATACTTATTTTGAACATAAAAGGATGCAGTTTTTAGTAATAGAAAATCAGCTTGGAAGCTTCACTAAAAAGGACCAACTGAATGAAGAATGTTAGTGCCCTGTTCCTGCCCTCCTGAGGTTTCTACATGTCTCTGCCCGTCTCTGGGAACCAGTGAGGAAACGAAGTCAGAACCTGTCTAAACCAATGCAGACTTCAGTTTAATACCCAACTGCTCTCATTCTTACTAGATACAACGAGACTTCAGCTGGTGGAATGACTGTGGCAGGGGCAAGGTCCCCAGCATTTCGGTGTTTGTACTCTAGTGTTTTGGTCCTGGCCAGACCCAGTTTTGAGGTCCAAGCTAAAGGTCAGTCAATTCTCCTTGGTGAAGAGTCAAGTAGGTCCACACCCCCACTCACCTCTCTTATTTGGCTTTCACACTCTGGGCCCCTGTGCACCCACCCTAACATCCTGGTGCCAGGTACCGGCAACCTGGGACAGCCCCTTTGCCCAGGAGTCTGCGGAAATTACTCCTAGTCCTGAACAGGCCTGCTCTGCTTCATCCTTTTCTTCTGGTGGAAACGATGACAAATCTGGACCTGTTTTCCCCACCTCCTTTTGCCTGATAACTGAACCTGGTGCTTTCCTTGAGTGGCCCTTCATGGGGTCATGAAATTGTAATATCCTTTCTCCCTTTCTTGATCTGCATCTGGCCTCACTGCATCCCATGCGAAGTAATATGATTAAAACCCTAATCTATAACCTTTCACTACAAAGAAAAACTCCAGGACTGACTGGAATGATGTGAGAAGGAATGTCTGGAAAGCGCCAGTGAGCCCAGGCCCACGGAGAGCGAGAAAGGCACCAGGGCTGGATGTTCTCTGGGCAACAACAGATTCTGCCTTTCGTTTTGTGGCTCCAACCAGGAGTCGTAGTTAGAGACATGGAAGAATGGCTGTTTCTTCTTTGAGCATAAAGAAGGGAAGCAAAGAGCCCCTTGTGAATTGGGAATTTTCCAGCAATAACAGTGGAGCTCACAGGGTAGGTGCAGAAGGGTTCCTGGCAGGCTCAAATTGGACCATAATTTAAGGTTGCTGGTCAACACATTCCACAGAGAAGCAAAGAACAGATGTGGGGTAGGGACAGGGACTGTGGAAAGGACAGCTCTCACACATGCACTGCCTGGAAGCAGATGGGGCTCTACACAGGAAATGGAATAAGATGAGAAGCCACAGGTGCATGCAGACCATCACACAAAAGGCCCACACCTGACAGTGCTGAAGAAAGGCTGCTTCTGGTTATATCATGGGATGCCTTCAATGAACTCACATTTTCAACACCAAGTGAGGTTCCAATAATTAACCTTTTCACACCAGGGAACATATGTCTAGTGCAGCAGTCTCTGATTTGTGCTTTTTCAAAGGCCGGCCGTGTGAATCAAACTGCTAACAGATTTTGCCCATCACAAATTTGACTTAAAAATTATTTCAGGTGATTTCATATTTTTGAAAATATTCAAATGCTCAAGAACTTAACTGACCTATTTGTAAAATATTTGCAGTTGTGTTGCAAATCCCCCCTATGCACACACTGATACCACAATTAAAACATCATCTAAGTAAATTCTGTCATTATGATCAACAACCCACACCTTATAAAGAAGTTAATAATGCAGAATGTCACAAGAGGTCCACTGGGATGGTAGTGAGCAGGGGTTCTTTAAAACGTAATCCCAGACAGACCTGTATCACTAAAGGTAGGTTAGGCTATCCTGTGGTAACAAACATCCCACAAATCTTAGTGGTTTAAAGCAATAAGGTTTATTTCTTAGTTGTGCTCTACATTCATCATGGGTTGGCTGGTGCTCGACTTTTCTAATATTCTTGCTCAAGACTCAGGCTGAGTGAGTAGCCACCACTTATGCTACTTCTTAAAATGGCTTGCATTCCACTGGCCAAAGCAGGTGTCACACCCAACTTCACGGCCACATCCAACTCCAAAAAGGTAGGGAAGTAAAATCCTACTGCAGGGGTGGGCCAACTACAGCCCATGGGGCAGTCCCCTGCGTTTGTAAATAAAGTTTTATTAGAAGATGGCCACACCCATTTATTTACATATTGTCTATGGCTGCTTTTACCACAGAGGTGAGTAGCTGTGACAAAGACTGTCTGTGGTTCACAAGCCTAAAATAGTTACTCTCTGGTTCTCCAGAAAAAGTGCGCAGATCTCTGGCCTTCTGGGCTAGTTAGCTGTTACTAGGTGAGGCTACAGTAACAAAGAACCTTTCAATCACAGAGGCTTGCCAAAACAAAGATTTATTTTTCATTCCTGTTGGTTGTGAGCAGGCTACGGCTTTGATTTGGGTCTGCTTCACAGGTCGATGGATGTTCCCTATCACAATATGCCATTCCCAAGGCGGAGAGAAAAGAGCGTGGTTGCACCCCACAGTGGCACATGGATGTGCTTAATTACATCGCCACTGCTCAACTTTTATTGGCCTGTGATAATCACATGGCCCAGTCAGACATCTTGGACAATGAAATGTACCCTACACGCCCCCAAGAGGCATTGTGAGTTCCCTAAGTGCAGGGGTGTGTAATACTCTTGCAGAGAGGGAACAATGATACAATTGACCATCCTTGCTACGTGAGCAGTTTGGGGGGACAGTGCCAATAGCTGGCATAGGATGTTAAGAAGGCACCCTGTTATGGTAGAGCTGGCTCATTACTGTGAAAAAACCCAGGACCAAGAGTTAACAGGCTATGGATTTATAACAAACCATTGTCTCTCTGTGAACCTCAGGGTCTTCCTCTGTAAAATGAGACAATTAGACGGCAACAGTGTTCTCAGCCTTTTCACATCAACTCGCTTGGACCGTCACCGTGCCTATTGCTCTATTTTGAGTAACTATAGACTGAGAAAAGGCATTTGGTTAAAACCATGACATTCATCAATTACAAGACATTGTTTACTACACCTAAAGGTAATTTTGAGACAATTATGAATGACAGTACTTTTCTCCTGGGATTGCTAATTAACACTTGAGCAAATTTGTACAGGCTAACAGACAGGAGGGAGCAGACACGCTTGGCTTTCAAGGCAGTTTTCCTAGAATTACAGGCACCTAAATTTATGCCACAGATAGATATAATGGGATTGCCATTGAATTCATTAGATGGCCATCATCTGTTAATTCGTGTGTCTTTAGGTCTTGGGGTTGTCTTGTTCAATTGTGTGTTCCAGGGACTTAGTACACAGTTGATACTCATTAAATATTTCTGAACTAATTGATTAAAGGAATCATGCATTCCTTAATGCTTTTAAATATTTTTTATCTTGTCTGTCAATAAAACCTATGCATTTGAAAAAAAATGGCTGTCTTACATTTGAGTGAATCATATTACATATTTAGTTAAAAGATAATTTTCGATGTTCGTATGAATTTGTATTAGTTTAAAATCCCCTTAGCCCTCCAGGGATCTCTGGCCCATGAGTTGGGATCACTGGTCCACAGAAACACAGGTAAATCCAGGCTCAGGCTGAAAGAAAAAAATCCATTCTCATTTTTAGTTTTTTGAGGAAATTCCAAACTGTTTTCCACAGTAGCTGCACCAGTCTGCATTCCCACCAACAGCTTTTGACCCAGCAATTCCACTGCTGGGATTATACCCTAAGAATCCTGAAACACCAATTCAAAAGAACTATGCACCCCAGTGTTCACAGCAGCACAATTTACAATAGTCAAGAATTGGAAGTAACCTAAGTGCCCAATGGTAAACGAGTGGATCAAAAAACTATAGCACATTTACACAGTATAGCACATACTACACACAGGAGAAAGAAAGAAAGAGCTACTACCCTTCAGGACAGCATGGATGGAATTGGAGGGCATCATGCTAAGTGAAATAAGCCAGGCAGTGAAAGACAGATACCATATGACCTCACCTATGAGTAGAACCTAATCAACAAAACAAACAAGCAAGCAAAATATAACCAGCAACATTGAAATATAAAACAAACTGACAGTAACCAGCGGGGAGGAGGGAGGGGAATGACAGGGGAAAGGGAGGGGAAGGGTCCTCACAGAATATGCATAAGGGACCCACTGACAAAACCAAATGAGGGAAGGACTGAGGGTGGGAGGTGGGGGGTTGGGGGGGCTGGGGACAGTGGTGGTGGGAAAATGTTGAAAAAAAAAGAAAAAGTGGATAGGGGGAAGCTGGGAGTAGTGTGGGAAATTGAGGAGTCAAAGAGCTGGTGTGTGCAGCCCATGGACATGGACTAAGAGGTGTGGGGATGATGGGGTGTGGGTGCAGGGCAGAGGGGATAAAGTGGGGGAAAATGGGACAACTGCAATAACATATTCAATAAAATATACAAAAAATGAAAAAAGAAAAAATCCATTCTAACACATTCTCTCTAGTTCAGTTTGGAGTCTTCATTACAGTGACACTGTTCACCCAGAAAGAAAAACTTGTATAATTGAGGAATTGCGCAAAATTCTCCCACCTTGAACATGTTTCCCATTGGGGCTAACAATCAGCCTATAAAGTTATAAAATATTCATGTGATGAACAGGGTATCAGTTGAAATCTGCAGGCAGGCCTTAGCCCTGGATAAAGGCTAAATTAATAAATGATTGAATCTATACACTTGAAAACACTAATCTTTCTTGGTTATCTACTCACACATTTGACTGTGTCATCAGTTCTTAATCTGCATTATGCAGCAGAATCACCTCATCGAAGCTTTAAAAATGTAGGAGAGGGACCCGTCCCTCACCGGAGTCTGATTCAATCGCCCGGATGTAGGCGTCTTGTTTTAAAGCCAGCAGGTGACTCTAGTGTGTGCCAAGCATCAGAAGCCCTGGCATGAATCAATGACTGTTACTCCAAGACTAAATGAGATGGTTTAATTTTGAGAGTTGGAATATTTCTCCCATCCTTTTCAGATTCTGGGAATTTCTTTTATTATCATAATTATACCACATAAATTTTATTTTTCAAAGAGAATTTTGCCAATGTTTTTTATATTGTTTGGGGTTTTTTGATTGCTTGACTTTCATGTAAAAGCAAAGGTCACTTTCTTGTAAATTCAAGGTGGAGAGATTCTCAGAGAATATGCGTAAAGAGAATTTGTGGGAGAGGTTGTGAGGATCATGAAAGAGGAGGAAACACAGGTATTTTTGGCAGGTGCTTACCCCTGTCTCCTCACTTGACTTCATATGGCAGTTCCACCCACCTGTCTACTCTATGAATCCAAAGCCCATAAAAAAATGCGATTGCAATCTGATCCTTCATTCCATTCACATTGTAGAGTGAATATAAATGTCAGACAGGTCAGCGCTTCATCAGGTTTCATTAGGAGGTAAGTGTTACCAGGTTACAATTGCTGACTTACAGCTAAAAATCTGATTAGGAGAGAATCAAAGGAAAAGACAGTTGACTGAAGAAGTTGGAAATAGATCCCAGAAAGTTCAGGAAGGCAAAGTGCAGCAGTGCTCCTAACATTTAAAATGCAACTTGATATCACCCAGAGATCTTGTTAAAATATAGACACTGAATCAGTAGGTCAGGGGCAAGGCCTGAGAGTCTAAATTTCTCACAGATGCCAATGGTCCAAAGACCAGGCTTTGAGTAGCAGGGCCAAAGAAGTAACCTAAGAGCTAATTAATATTTCTGCTGGATTCAATAAAACAAATTGATTTGATTTCGAGTTAAACAACCGAAGATAGAACTTTTAAAATACTGAGTTGGCCAAAAAGTCCATTTAGTTTTCTCTATAAAATAAAAGACACATTTTTCATTTCACCAGTAACTTTATAGATTTGGATATTTTGAGTATGTCAGCTATCTCCCACTATTGGCTTCTAGTGGGTAGAGGCCAGGGGTGCTGCTAAACATCTTCCAATGCCTAAGACAGCCCCAGAGCAAAGAATTACTTGGCCAAAATGTCAATAGTACCAAGAAACATCACAAACCACTTTTGACACATTTGATCATTCACAGCACCTTCTCCAAACACTGCACAAATCTTTTTTTTTGCATTTCAGTTGCATTTTCACCTTTCTTGAAATAACAAAGCATAATATGCCAAAAATGCTGTATATCTTCTTCCATCTTCAATATTACAATGGCTGCACAAAAGTTCGCCAATTTTGATAAATTTGCAAAAAATGCATGCTGATATGACAGCTGTCATGATACAGTCTAATAAAATTGTTTCAAATGAAGTTAAAGACAACTAAGGACTACTAGAGTCATTGTACAGAAGAAAAACCAAATGAACTTTTTGGCCCACCTCAATATATTCCTTAAAATATCTGCCTTGGTCTAAGACATCAGTTTTGAAACCTTTTGGTCTTTATACTCTTCAGGGTCCCAAAGAGCTTTTGTTTGTATGGGTTACATTTTTGTTTATTTACTGTGTTCAAAATTAAAACTGGGGAGTATAAACCTCAGGTACTAACTTAATGCCATCAATAGGTTTTTGGAAACCTCAGCCTTAAGCGAAAACAATGTATAATGGAGTCAGTTTTATCATAGGCTAACAATAGGTTTCTATGGTATGTTTGTAGTCACAAAAACATAACTAAACTTCTAAATAAAGACCCAAAACAGTTCTAATGTTAAACACTGAAATTAACGTAACCTAGTCATACATTTAAGAAAGATGAATAAAAACAAGTAAGATCATTCTTTTTCAACCCACTGATTTCAGTTCAGGGTGCTGGTGGCCAGAGCCTCTCTCAGCAGCTGGGGCACAGGTGGGCACCTGCCCGGGACAGGATGTCCTTCCATTGCAGGGCACATCACATGCTCACCCTCACCCACTCAGACTGGACAATGTAGACACATCAGTTCATCTCATGAGCACAGATTTGAGTTGTGGGAAGAAACCAATGTTGAACAAAATGATGTTATTCGAGAACATGCCATAAATCATGGGGGTGTAATGCACAGCATGGTGACTACTGTTAGTAGCCCTGCATTGCATATTTCAAAGTTGCTAAGAGAGTGCATCTTAAAAGTCCTCATCACAAGAAAAAAAATTGTAACTACATGTGGGGATGGATGTTAAGTAGACTTATTGTGGTAAGCATTTCACAATTAATACAGATACTGAATCATTATGTTATACACCTGAAACTGATATAATGTCAATTATCTCTCAATAAAAAAATAAAATTTTAAGAAAACAATAGCAAAATTAAAACTGAGGAATTAAAAATATATTAATTTATTTAAAGTTCAACCCATTCTGTGTTAACATAAACAGAATATTTTTAGGACTAATATGTATACTTTTCCAAACAAAAAATTTAGTGAGAAGACTGGCACTGTTTTGCATTCTTTGCAAATCTCTTTACTAGCTGGATCGTCATATCTGCTTCCACACTTAATCTATTAGGCTATCACATGCCATGTGGCATTTGGAAATCACCACTATATACTTCTGAGAGGTGCGTGAAAAAGGCAAATATGCCTGGGTAATGTTATGAAAATCACTTGACCTCATGGGACCCCTGAAAATGTCTCTGGGACTCCTAGGGGTCCCTAGATCACACTTTGAGATCTGCTTGCCAAAAGTAAGGGATTCAAATAATGGCGGCTTTCACAGACAAAGTTGAGAGCCTGCTAGTGTCTCTTCAATGAGTTCCTCTTCGGTGTTGTAAAAGCACCTACACTGGGGGTAAAACCAAGAATTAACAAGGGCTACTGATCTTCCTTCTCTCCTTTTATGTGACTTTAGAATGAACGTGTGAAGCAAGCCCTGGTTCCTTGAAGGTAAGCTAAAAGCTGCATTTGGCCACCCAGATCGAAGTTTCAGAAAAACTTGATTTAACAAAATGACCATGTAAAGTTATGAGAGTGCAATGAAGTTTTTAGGAGCAGAGGAGCTGCTCTGGAAGGATCTGAGCTGGCACTAGAGCACACATCTCAATCAATCAGATGCTTCCATTAGGTGTGCTGAGGGGATATGGAAGAGGGTATGTGAGGCATAACCCAGGCTTTCAGGGCCGTTATGTTCTGCTTCAGAAAAAAAAAATCTTAGAAAGAAAGCTAAACTGGCAAACAACCATGTATTATATCTTATGGGAAACTGTAACATGTTAGAGGAATTCAAAAAAAGGAAGGAAGTGGAATAATCAGAAGTAAAGTTTTTCTCGGTGTTTCCAGAGGCATGGGAATGGGGAAGGAAGGACCACAGAGAGAGTGTGGGTGGGACGATGGGCGTGGGGGCAGGGCTGCACCTGACCTCCCGCCTCAGTACAACCAGAGAAATTATCTTCAGAAATTGATCTTTCAATAAAACAAGTAATAATAAAGGCCAGAAAAGAAATGAAAACATTAGAAAACTGGCTTTATTAAATATTACATGTTTATTTGGACAGTACCGTATTTTGCTGTGTATAATGTGCGCCCACATTTTTGGCCCAAACTTTCAGGAAAAAAAATCTTTCATTTTAATTTTAAAATTCAATTATTTATTTATTTATTTATATTTAGATACTTGTTTTTTTATATTATAAAGGAATTTTAGCATTTATTTTTGAGCACATTATGGTATAAGAAACTTTACGTAACAAATAATTACAAAACACAGGAACAGATACAAGGTATTTTAGGTATTACTCATGTATATTTTATTTTTCCCTCAAAAATTTGGGCAAAAACAGTATGCATTATACATGGCAAAATATGATAGTTACTGCAATACAAAAAGGGGAGGAAGTAATGGCCTAATAATTTTTAATTACATGGAAGTATTTCTTTTAGAGACACAAAAAAGAAGCACTTTGAAAGGAGTAAACTTCAGAAGGTTCAGCGAAAGATTTGCACACAGAACTGTGGTAAGGCCAGCCTTGCTTCTTTGTCTTTACAGTTCTGTGTTATCATTGTTTTATTGTTTTGAATCTGCTCTTCAAATACAGGGATATGTAGTGTCACGGGGATTAGAGACACAAACTGTGCTGGAGGTAAACTCACACGATTCCTTATGAATTTAAAATTTATATGAGCATTCTTCAGAGAGGTAGAGCCTATAGAAGGTGACTGAAGGTGGATTAATCGATTGATTGACTGAAATTATGGAGGCCGAGAAGCTCCATAATCCGCTGTCTGCAAGCTGGAGACCCAGGAAAGCCAGCATCATTCGGATCAAGTCCAAAGACCTGAGAACCAAGGGAGCCGAGGGTCTAAATCCTGGTCCCAGGGCAGAAGAAAGTGAGATGCAATATCCCAGCTCAAACAGTGAGGGGTGGATTCCTCCTGTTCTGCCTTTTGTTTTGCTGAGGCCCTCAACAGTTGGCTGATGCCTGCCCACACTGGGGAGGGTAAGCTACTTAACTGAGTCCATGGATTCAAATACAAACCTCATCCAGAAACACCCTCACACAAACATACCCAGAAATAATGTTTAATTTGGGTGCCCCAGGGCCAGTCAAGTTGACACACAAAATTAACCACCACTCACTTGATTGTGTGTGGCTGAATCTATGTGTGTAGGGAGTCAAAAGGTATAACTGGAAGTTCTACAAGTTAACTTCTATGTACAATGTGGTATTTCTTAAAAGATAAGTCATAAATGTGCTACATCATCATCATCATTATTATTATACACTTAACAATCATTGCAGTAACTGTTTAGAACTTAGGCCAACAAAAGCACTTTCTGGGGAGGAGGATTATATCACTGACATCATTTAGAATTGCTGGAACACGGTGGTAAAAAAGCTGTCTGACTTTTAGTCAGTTGTGTTATTGTTTTAGAACTTTCCATAGGCAATGGCGATACACCCCTACTGTCTGTGCCTGGGGCTGATGGCATTCCTGGCCTCACCTTGGTTCATCACCACGGGCTCGGACGCTGGAGGTCGGACGCTGGAGGGAGGAGTATGAGTGTGGGGTGCAGGGTGGGGGCAGCTTGCTTTAGGTCCCCCTCTAGCTCTCCCTCATCTTTTTTTCCCCCTAGTTACTTTGTGGCTCTAATTGGCTTCCTGGTGTGAGGGAAGGAGCCAGTGGAGTGAGTGTTCTTGGGGGAACTTCCCAGTGGAGCCCCAAGGGGTGACTGACACTAAGAGATCACCTACAGCCTGTACCCTTAGAGACAGGGAAAGGTGGGAAGCTCGGGCTAAGGAATAGATGGATTATAAAGCAGTGGGAGCTGTTATCCACCTGGTAACAGTTTTCCCAGGAGGTAGTATCTGTAGGTCCTTCACTTAGAGGGAGGGAGGTAGTGTTGACAAGAGGAAAGTAATGAAAAATCTGAAACAGAAAGTCTACAATATTAAAAAAAAAAAAAAGCTAGCCAAATCATAAACAAAAGCATGGATGGGGGCTGGGGCGTTTCTTGCAGGTGTTAATCAAAGACCTCCCTTGCCTGATGTCCTAGCTCTGCTGTGTTCCCTGGGCTACAGAAACCAATCACCAGTATCTCTCAGGGAATAAATGGGGTCTTCAGAGTCTCAGTTGGGCTCCATATGTTTAGCTTTTCCTAGACTGTGGATTTTTCCAACCTGCTAAATATATCTGCTGTTTCTGTCTTCTATATATAATTAGAGTCACTGATTCAAGCCAACAAAAAGTGTTGAGGAATAAAATTCAAAGTAAAGCTCTAACAAACCTTTGGAGAACAGTGTTTCTGGTCCCTGAGCTCCAAGGCCGCTATTTCTCTAACAGAGTGAATTGCACTCCTTTTAGAGTTTCCTCATAACTCCAGAAACTTGAAAGCCACTTTGTCCCAGACAGAATAACTGAATCACCAACATCAGATACCAGGGTTAGGAAGTTTGAGGAAAAAAGGTACTTTTACTAAGGGAAAGGTTTAAACACCTCCCCTCCCCAAATAAAGAAAACAAGGTGGTTCACTCTAAACAATGAATCTAGCTTCTGGTTGAAATGGGAACATTTTCCAACTCAAGTGATTAATTCATTTAGGATTTGCCAAAGGATCTGGGAAGATGTGGAAGGCAATGAATATATGTGGCAAATTTGCAATGGAGAGCCCAAATGAATCACATTGTCATGTATAATGAGTCTTTGCTTTGAGGTGTGTAACCCATTTTCTCACTTGTCATGCCTTTCAATTAAGTCTCTCACACTGTGTTATCCACAAAGCTGCTAGGGGATGCTCAAATCAAGGGTTGCTGTACAAGTCAAGATTCTAGGAACCGAGATGACTGGCTTGAATAGCATCTGCAGAACAAACTATTTCCTAGGTAAATATCAAAACAAGGGGAAATTAATCTAATTTTCCATCTCTGATATTTATGACTATTTATTCCAAGTAGTGTAACTCAAGTTTTAAGTATATCCCATGAATGCACCTTAAACAAATGAACTCCAAGTAATACTGTGCCTGAGGTCGGTTAAAAACTCTTTGAAACGCAGCAACTACTATCCCTACTCACCCCAATACACTAGAGTCAATTTTCTTCTAAATGGAGTTGCCTAATTTTCTTCTAAATGGAGTTGTCAGTTCCAAGCAAATATATTTGTATCTGTGATAAAAATTATCCTTGGGACTTTTTTCTCTTCCTCTCTACCCTCTTATATTGTCCCCCACTGGAAATTTTACCTGCTAAATATGGCAGAAAGCACCCTTATTACTAATCCTCAGCCTAATGCAATGATAAATAAAAATGTATTTATCTTTGAACACATTTGTGATATTAAAAAAGATAGCAAGTGTGGGTGAAAAAGGATATGTGGCGAAACGGCTATAAAGAATAAGGGCTGCATGGCCTCTCAAGGAGATGGCAAGACCAACCCCCAGCAGATTCATGGCTTTGCACTGGCAGGGACCAGCTCGATCCAACATGGCAACTAATTTCACCTCACAGTAACCCTTAGCTTCATTGTACACTCATTGTAATACATTAGAATACTAAGTAACCCACCTGGAGCCATTATGATCAGAAACGAAAAGCCCATATAAGAGTATAAAATGGCCGATGGGCCTCTTTTGAGAAGTCTCCCCCCCTTTCCCCAAAAGATCTCAAATATTCCTCCCCCTCATTGAATGCCCTACGCCTTGATTAAATGAGCCTCAATGAAAGAAGTAAATCCCACTAGGGAGGGGCTGTTTTGTCTGTGAAGTAACCTTCTCTCTGTTCCGCTGATTAACTACTCAACTCCTTTTCACTTTAACCTCTATGCTGCCTTGATTTTGAATTCTTTCCTGTGTCAAGCCAAGAACCCAGTGAGTCACAGACCCTCAGGTCCCCAGGCTCCTGGAATGCTTACATTATCTTGACTCACTCAGATCCCCTAATGTTGTTATAAAGATTATTTTAAAGTGAAAACACTTGAGCTACAAAAGAAGCAGAAAGAAATCTTATCTGACCTTCCCTTATCTGACGAAGGCAGGGCCTCCAGAAAATATAGCCGCCATTAACCTTCTTCTGAGGGAGTTTCCTGCAAATTCATGGGCCAGGCAGACTGACTGCTCACGTCCAACAGCATCGAAAAGCCCAATAAGACCTTCCATATTCTCCCACTGAAGCCCTAACACACTTCATTCCCAGTCCCCAGCCCTTTGTTAAGTTAGTATATAAACCTTTATTGCTGGCTATTCAGTGAGTTTCTCATTACTGCGCAGCATGTAAATAACTTTGTCTATTCTCCTGTTACTCTATTGCTGGTTAATTTTCAGGATGCCAACCATTGCACCCAAGTTAGAAGAGGAAAGTTTTCCCTTCTAGCAAAAGCGAAGTGAAGCTTTGAAAAGAAATAGGTCATTTTTGATATTTCAGTCTATTTCATTCATAGTTTCTGAATTTAAACACTGTTAATAGGTGAATATTATTATTAGATCATTAAATATACTGAGTGGTATGGTTGCAGTGAGCCAGACACTCTGAAATGCTTCTAGTGGACTGGAAATTCATACAATTTCATGGAAAGCAATTTTTCAGTATGTATCAAAGAGCCTTAACAATGTTGTTGCCTTTAGGCATAAAAATTTCACTTCTAGGCATCTAAAGAGATAATTAGAGACAGTCTCTAATATTTACTTAAAGAGTTGCTCAATACAATATATATTTATTTTTACAAGTACAAAAATTACAAACGACTTAGATATTCAATAAAAGAGTTAAATAAAATGTTGAGGTAAAATAAAGTAAAAAAGCCCAAACCTGTGTAATCTAAATTATGCTTGATAAATGAGGTAGCCAAACCTGTGTAATCTAAATTATGCTTGATAAATGAGGTCTGTCCAGAAAAAGTCCAGCCATTGTTAATATATTAAGAACGGTTTGTGCAACATCTATGTAACCTGGCTGCCAAGGAGAGTGGACTGGAATGTGTATGCGTGAACAATGACGACTTCACTGTACTAGTCAGTGGGGGGCGGTAGACGCCATTGAGTGAGCATGTGTACTGTGTGGCCGTCACACTCAAAATGACTGAGCAAACAGAACAATGAATCTGTGTCAAATTTTACAGTAAGCATGAACATTCCTCTGCAGAAGCTATTCAGATGATTCAGAGGGCTGCGGCTATAAACTGATGATTGCAGCTTCATCACAACAGCATGTTTGCTAATGCATCACGTCCCGTGCAGAGTTTTTTTGGTGAAACAACAAATCGCCCAGGTGACTCAGCCCTCTACAGCCCAGATTTGGTTCCCCATGACGTCTGGCTTTTCCCAAAAGTAAAATCACCTTTGAAAGGGAAGAGATTTCAGGCTGTCAATGAGATTCGGGAAAATACAACAGGGTAGCTGATGGCGACTGGGAGAACTGTGTGAGGTCCCAAGGTGCCTACTTTGAAGGGGACTGAAGTGTCAATGTCCTATGTACAATGGTTCTTGTATCTTGTATCTTCTTCAATAAATATCTCTACTTTTCATATTACATGGTTGGATACCTTCTGGACAGAACTCATATATGCTTGGAAAGGAATCTAGAAAGAAAAACATCAAAATGCCAATAGTTGTTTTCTCTAACCTGGAGAATCTAGATTTCTTTGTTCCTTCTCCTTAATGTGAGCAAAAACAAACAAACAAACAAACAAACAAAAACCCTATCAACCCAGTTAGCAAACATTGTCTGGACAGTTGGATCAAAGCACAGGAAAGGATTTAAAGCTTTTTCAGAAATAAAAATACAAGCACATAGTACTGTTAACTGGGTTGGTGGTGGTGGGGTTCTTGTTAGTATACAAATGGATTTGTTTACATACATATATGTCCAGTGCCATTTGAGTTCCCATGGTATGCAAAATCCCACACTAGGATTTTCTTGTAAATGCATAATTTTAATTGTTGGAATTAGTCACAAGTTATCATTGAATGGGTTAAACATTGAAGTACTAAACCACATCGTTAAATGTAGAAATTTCTGCTGCAAACCACAAAGATAACACTTCGGTAAGGAAAAGAATGTAATTAAAGCCTCAACTCTCAAACCATCACACAATCTTTCAAATGTAGAGAGTGCTGGAGGTAAAACCCTTAACCTCTTAGTATATTGATAAGGAAGCTTAAATATTTATTATTTAGAATTTTAATAGACAAAAAATTCCCTGAGGAATGGCCTACCGCTTTAAATTTATATCGACATAATTAATAACGATAGCAGAGCCAGAAACTAATAATAAGGCTGTAAACTTAATTAACAGCAATAGTTATGAAACAAGTGGCACTTTAATAGCCTGAAGAGTCTCTTGAAAGCTTTCCGTCACTGCTCAGTTTCTGTGCTCTCTATCCAAATGAGAGTCGCTTCTGATAGCCAAGAAGCATAATCAGTGCTGCATTTAAACATTAGACTTGCATTTAAGAATCCCCCAGGAACAAATTTCAGTAAATCCTTCCCCTGGTTAACTCACAGTTGGCTTACCTACTCACTGATTTGCGGTCAGTGAAGGTGGGAGATGATGAGGGAGATTAGTATCAGGGCCAGAGCCCTAATCATGTTAAGTATAGAGCAGAAAATGATCCATAAAGGATTCCCTCAGTCTGAAAATGCAAGATTCCAGCAGAAATGCCAGTACTGTAGGGTCACTGTGGGGAGGGAGGATATGGGGCGGGGAGGATGCATGGGCTCTTCTGCCTCCCCAACATAATCAGTGTTTTACATCGAAATACTTGTGTGTGTGGATTTATGTTAAGCCACCTCTCTGAGAGTTAACATGAAGTCCCCTAAGCAGGAAGCTATAGACAACGGTGTTAGGGAGCTTTTGAAAGATCGCAGTCAAAGTTCATTCTCTAGAGGGGGCTTTTACAATAGCTTCAAACATCCTTCCCTGAATCTACACCAGAAAGTTCATTGATGAGCATGAAGGGATATTAGAAATCATTTTTCAGTGATGAAAGGAGGGGTATGAGAGATGGGTGGATTGACTTGAAACCTCAAGTTTTGGATGAAAGGGCTGCCAGGCTTGGCCAGCCCTACGACCTAACACTTTCAGAGGGGCTGAGGGCTAGAGCCCTATCTGCGCCTCTGTCCTGAAGAGGAAGCTGCTGTCAGAGCCACGTGCCCATAGAGGCGCTCGCTAGAGCTCCTAAAATGACAGATGCGGGGCTCCTGGAGGTTACAGAACAGGTTGTCTGAGTGCTTTTGAATCTTCTTGATAATAAATGTTCCTGTGTTTTGTAGACTCAGGTCCGAGGCTGGTTCTCATCATCATACCCAGCTGGTGGAGAAATGGTGGAGGAAGAAGGACTTCGGGCCCTCATGCCTGACTTCCCTCATCGGAGGTAAATGACAGCTGCTGACAAGAACCGCCGGATTGGCTCAGGTCACTTCTCATCACCCCGCCTCCACAAACTCCCTCTGCCCCTTCACACAGGGAAGGCCTAGCAGTCGGTAAACAAGGTCACGTGGAAGAGAAAAAGTCCCTAAATTCTGTAACCAGGAGCTTAAGTTGTAGTAACCATTAGTTTTCTGTTGTGCCAACGTACAAACCGAAACTATCAAGGGCTGTAACTATGGTGCAGAACAAATGCTTAGGGGAAGAAAGGTAGCATGGAAAGTGGGACACCTTCAGTTCGGCCCCACGATAGCCATCGAAACAGCATGGGGCTAGGGGACAGGAAACCTAGGTTCTAGTTTTCTCTGACAATTCATGAGCAATTCATTAACTTCTAAGCTGTCGTTTTGTGGGCTGCCTTTGCCTCTTTACCAGAGAGTTATGAAGCTCGTGTGAGAGCAGACGAGGAAGAAAGTGTCTGTAAAGTACACTGTAAAACCCAAAACGTCATGTATGTTTTGTGCCAGGTCAATAAGTGTTAATTACTCTGTGTAGACCCTGTGTGAAGCTACATATTCCAGGGGTTTCAAAAGTAAGCAAGGAAGCATGTATTTACAGAAAGACATGTACAATAATGTTTATAACGGCTGGATTCATAATAGCTCCAATCTGGAAACAGCCTAGGAGATCATCAAAATGGGAATGGATAAATAAATTGGGGCATAACCATACAAATGAGTATCGGTTCTAAAAAAGGTACTAAGTAGTGATATATGCAAAAAAGGTGAATCTCGAAAATATGCTGGGTGAAAGGTTATACAAAATAGTATTTACTATATTACTTATCCAAAATGGTATGTACTACTGATATATAATTCTAAAAGAGGCTAACTAATCCATGAGAAAAATCCAAACTTCGGTTACCTTGGTGCAATTGGCATTACACAGGTGTATGCATGTCAAAACTCAGTTGAATAGAATATTTATAATTTGTGTATGGCACTGAATGTAAATTTTACCTAAAGAATCCCCAAAAACAAATACTGAACTCTGGTTAACAATATGCATGCTGACGTGTTCAGTGGTGAAGTATACTGATTTCTGCAACTTACTTTAAAATGCATCAAAAATAATGGAGAGAGGGATCGATAGATGGATAGACTGTGATAGAGGAAACATAGCAAAACATTAACTATAAAATATAGGCGGCTGGTATATGAGTACGATTCCTTCAGATTTTCTTAGGGTGTCTGATCACTCTCCCCTCCCTTTCATTTTGCTAAGCAATTTTAAAATATTAAGAAAATGAGAGTGCATAATAAACACAGCTGCTGTAAGAACACATTTTTTTTCAATGCATCATGAAAATTGCATTGTCTATAAATTTTGCTTGCTTTCTTTAATTATTGAAGAAGGTACAAAACTCTCTGGCAGTAAGTAGCTCCATCTGATTTGGAACAAGATATTTTAATGGCCTTTAAGAAGATTTAGAGAAAATCATCCCACTTTGCAATACAATAAACACAGGACAATTTCTAGAATTTACGTATCTCTGTATCCAGTGTGCATTCCATAGGCAATACTGGACGTGAAGTAAAATTTGGCGGGTTAGTCACAGAAGAAACTATGCAGAATACATGCATATACCCATCAACCAGCTACTACCGAGTAGCAAATTAGCAGACAATATTGAAGCTATATAATCACATTCTGGGTTTAGGGTTACAAAAAGGCAATTCTGAGTCAATTTATTTTCTCTTAGATATTAATGCCTGAAATGCAGCGGATGACTACCAGATAAGCAGTGTCACCTTCAGAAGCAACACTGTAGATGGAAATGCTTGAAATAAAAATGATAAAGGAAGTAGAAACTGTAAATTATTCATCTGGTTCCAGATATCATCTAAACAGATATCGTTATAAAAGTAGGACAAATTGTTTCCTTCTTAGCTTCAAACTTTATTTCAATCATGCCAGAGAAAGCCCTTCAACATCCTTGTGTTACTGTGTGTCTCCAGTCCCCTCCAGGCCAGGCTGTTTCTTTAGGAAGTCTCTCCAGAACGTGCCCTGGGTCGTCACCTGATTTTCATTCTGGCTCAGATACTCACAGGTTTCCTTCTCCTACGTCACCTCACCAAACCAAGGCCGGGGTGTGGTACAGCATCTTCAGGACCAGACAGGCCTGAGATGAGTGTCTGATCATTCATCCGTCCGACATGTATTTATTCTGTCTGCCTGCCCCTACACTGTGCCAGGTACCGTGTGTCAGTCTTCCAAGCACCCATTCACGCCTGGTTATACAACTCAGAATTTCGAACCAACACAGCTGAGATCCAGGCCTCGGGAAATGGTAAATCCTCTGAGATACAGTCATTGTAGGGATTCTGTCAGGGGGTCAGCTTGTCTCCACTGCTTGCCTTCCACCAAGCGCAAAATGGAATGATTGAGGAAATTAAAGGCAATTCACAGTAAGTGCTCATCACAACACAGAGCATAGTAGGTGCTCTGTAAAAGATGTAAGCCACAGAGCACTATGAGGCTCCAGCTCTTGCCCCTTCTGGGCAGTGAACTTTGCTGTCAAGCATACCATGACCATGGCTGTCCATCCCTTTAACCAACCCTAGGCATGGCCGCTGCCCTAGGATGCTATGCTTAGAATCTCCCTGCATCACAGACATTCAGAAAAGACTTCCAGTTGCTGTGCTCTTCACACCATCCCCACAAAGAGCCATGGTCCTGGAGACAGGGTTTGCCCTTGACAGAGCCCAGTTTTGCCAATGGTCATGTCATGGGCAGAGAGGATCGTGGTACTGTCCCCGCCTCTAGCTTCCAGTCTGTCTCACAGAAGCTTGTGACCCTCTCCCTAACTGTGAAACCACAGAGGTAGGCATGATGCTGTCCCTCTACTCACTCTAAAGGTTAATATATAAGCAGCTTTCCCAAACACGCCCTAAAAAACATTTACTGGATATGGCACTATACACACTGTGCTAAATTGTAAGTACGCAAAGAACCAACCCAGATCCTCTGGTGTGGACTTAAATTTACGCAACATTTCATATTCAAAGGTCGTGGAAGCTGCTGATCTCAATTCATTTTTAATACAATTTCCACATGTACAGAGTTTTTAAAGTCCTACAAGCCTTGCATTCCATAAACAATTTATTCACCTGCAACGTCCCTGCACTCTGCCCTTATGGAGGTAAACACTGAGGCAGCATTTGATAGCCAGAGAATGACAGGTGCTCAAGGCCGAGTAGAAAAATAAAGGTTACTTAGTTCAGTCCCCAGGAAATGCCTGAAACCCCTTCCTCCACATTCCTTTCAAGAAGCTGCCCACTTAATTGCTTATGGTAATTTCAATGATAGTAAACTCACTTCTCTGCAAATATAAGGGCAAAGATTATTGCCTTGAAATGGGGAGGTTCACGTATACCTGAAACTAATATAATAAAGTATATCAACAGGAATTGAAATATAAATTAAAAAAAAATAAGAAAATAAGAGATCAGGATCCCAAAGTGTGATAGTGTGAAGAATTCAACTCGTGGATAAAGACACCTTTGGGCTGGGTCCCCCTATGCCAGTTCCTCCTAGTTTGGATTCAAGCCTGTAAGCCCTTCCAAGTCACAGCCCATCCAATAGTTCAGCATCCCAAGGGCTCCCTAGGCAGCGCGCGCCTTAGCACCTGGTCGCTCCTCGTACCACCTCAGACACTGCTCACTAACACCCCTCACGGACACTCAGGTTGTGTCTGGTGCCCCAGGAAGGGTGTGGCCTGCACGCACCACCAGTTTCAGTCTTACCAGGAGCTCTAGGTTGGCTGATGTCACGATCTGGGTCCTAAGCTCCTTTTCCAGTCCCTGTTCCTTCCAGTCCTCTCATTACTTCCTCCCTGTCAGATACTTTTCTCCTCCACTGACCTCCCTCAGACACAATTACCCCACTGTGCCTGCTGAAACTCTTGGCTCATCGTATACAGTCCCTGGAATTCTCACCCTTTTCACAGGATAGTCCCTCCACCTCTGAGCCCAGCCTGGACCTGCCTCTTCCCTGAGGACATGGCGTCCAGGTCAGACTTCTCAGGCGGAGACCGCTCATTCTCCATATGCCTGCTGACGAAGGGCCAGAGGCAGGATTGTTTGTATAGGTTCTGTTTTCTGACCAACAGCCTCACAATCTATTTTAACCAAAAACTAAAGAAGAAAGAAAGTGAGTCATGTGGCTATTAGGAAGAGAACGTTCCAGAAAAAGAAAGTAGTATGTATAAAGTCCCTGAGGTAGAAGCTTCAAGAGCCTGACATCCAGCTAAATCCATTCATCGAACCTTCTGCAGCTGTCCTCTACCACCTTCTTGGTCACACCCCTCTCTCATGAAGGACTTTAGAACCTGGATCACAGGCCGTCTCCCCGCCTCTATCTGTCCTTGGAACGTACCACTTTCTGTCCTTGGAACCGTCTCTCCCTTCATTCCTTCAGGTTCCTATTTACATGTCATTTTATCACGAAGGCTCCTCTATAACTCTGTTATCCCACCTCAACCGACCCTGTCTGGCCCCATCATTCGCTACTGCCTAACTCTATTGTGCTCTTCTTCTTAGCACTTTTTCCACAGGACTGGTTGCTCTTTTGTTAACTGAAGTTGTTTGCTTATTAGCTGATATCTCCTCCCACTAACAGAATGGAAGCCACATGAGGGCAGACAGACTTCGTTCTGCTTACCGCTGTATCTCCATCACCTAGAACAGTGCCTGGTTCATAAATGGGCTTATTACATAATCACTGGTTGAACAAACAAGCAAACTCCCATGTACCACACTTACCTCATTCTCTTATTTTTACTAAATCTACTCTTTGACTTTATGGAACCTGTCAATTCCTTGACAGTTAAGTGAAACCACAATGATGATAACACTTTGAAATTAATGTAGTACTTAGTTCAGTGCCCAACTTAAGTATTTTTCATGTGTTATTTATTTTAACCTGTGAGGCTGATATTCTTATTATTGCCACTCTGCAGCTGGGGAACTGACTTCTCAGTCCAGCTCTGACCCTGAGGGACATCACTCAACAATTCTTTAACAGCAGCTTCCCCTCACCTGCCCCTTGGCCTCCAGTGGCCCCAGCCTGAAAGCACCTGCGATCTTGAATCAGTTTAACAGTTTACCTTGTCTGCTCCCACAGGTTGTATACTCAGCTCCCCTGAATGAAGAGGAAAAGAAATCATCAAGTATCATGCTGACGGATCCACAGAGTTATGGTGTCTGTGGCATGTGGTTTTATAGGTCAACTTGGCTAGGTTATAGTACCCTGTGAAGGTATTTTGTAGATGTGGTTAACACCTACAATCAGTTGACTTTAAGTACAGGAGATTATTCGCAATGATGTTGTTGGGCCTCATCCAATCAGCAGAAAGGCCTTAAAAGCAAAGTAGGCTTTCCCTGAAAATGAAATTCTGGCTCAAGGTTGCAGCATCTGCTCCCATCTGAGGGTTTCCATCCTGCAGGCCTGCTCTGCAGATTTTGGAATTGCCAGTTTCACAATTGCATAAGCAAATTCCTTGAAATAAATCTCTCTCTGTGTATGCGCATGTATGTATATATGTATATTTATACATACATCCTATTGTGTGTCTACATGTACATAGATCCTATTGGTTCTCTTTCTCTAGAGAACCCGATTGATAAAGTCTCAGTCTTAGTTGGGTCCCCAGTATCTCTGAGCAGTTCTTCTCATTGTCCCTGATCAACTACACCCTTCATCCCTCAAGACCCTCAGCTAGCTCCTCATGCTCCCCACTCTGCCCTGCTCTCTTTTAGGAGGCAGCTTTGTTTTCTATTTCACAAAGACAGTTAAAACTATTAGTGTTTTGAGTATTAGTGCTACTTGTTTAACGACATGGTAAAGAGTGCTCTTTCAAATCCACCTTCACACAGATCAACACCTCTCTGCTTGCAATCGCTGTTGCCTTTTTCTCTTGACACTGACCATAATTCCCAGAAGGAGCAGCTCTCGGTCCCATGTGACATTCCCTTGCCCCTCACCACAGAAGATGGCCCATCCAGCCAAACTCAAATGGACATCAGTTGTTCAGCCCAGCCCAGCATTAGCCCTTCCTCTGGAAGAATCAATTCTCCCTTTCTGTTTGGATCTGTCAAGGCGGCACACTTGAAATCCAATCTCAGGACCAGTAGGTGATAAACAGTTCAGGTGGAATCATTTATAATATCCTACATGCCTGTGGGATTAGCGTGGGATGTAAATTAGGCCAAACAGAGCTCTTTCCCAGTCAAGTTCGTCATTGTTGGTAGAGGGGTAAGTCTTATTCCTCACGCATCACTTTGGGCTGTAAGGATGTGACTGCAGATCCACCAATGGCCACATAAACCACATCATGAAGAGCATGAGGTCAACAGACAGGCAAAAGGGGTGAGGGAGAGAGAGCCCTCGTCATACTACTTGATCAAAATGCCAGGGATTTAGTGAGACCTTAATTTACTCTTTTCTTCATTCTAATACTATATACGGTGAGATATTTTTCAAAATCTGGAAACATCTATTATTATGAGGATCTCCTTAGCTACTCCTGGACTTTCTATTTCAGTGAGCTAATACTCTTGTGTCTTAAGTTAATCTGATCTGTGTATCTGTCACTTGCATACAGAAGTCCTAATTACCATGGAAATAGATTTCCCAGAAATTTGGAACGAGGACCATAACAGATTCTGTCAGTCATCTGGGGAGGGCCAGGGCCAGAATCAGTGTCCTGCAGTGCCACCTGTTTAATGGTACGGTAAAGAGCACCGCTGAGGCTACAGTCCCTATAAGTACACACCCAAGGGTGACTCTGGTGTGGGTTGGGGCACCAGCTTGCAGGGGGACCAGAGGATACTAGGTAACTAGTGACCACCAGGGACATGATTTTGCCCACCAGGGTCAAGATCTGCTCCATCAGGAGAGCGTGGGACTGGGAGCCATTGGATGGGGAGGGTATGGGGAGATTAGGGACATATTTAAAAATCAGCAAAAGCATGAAAATATATGAATGTTTTTACCTCAAAAGTGCTCATAGATCATAATATTGTTAGGGGGGCTTGTTTTATAAGATGTTAACATTGGTTTAAGGGTACGCTGATCTCTTTGTATTAATATTTCCTGCAAATGTACCTACAATGATTTCACATGGAAGGGGAGCTGTAGACAAGTAGCAATTATATAAGAAGAAAAGTGGAACAAGTAGGAAAACACCTTCAACTTCCATCCTAATTTAATGGCACCAACAGTCATTAAGTTATCTTAGCCAGACTCTTCAGTCTTTCTTGTCTTTTTCAGTCTGCCTATCCTACCTCTTTGCTCATCCCTACTCCTATCAATTTCACTGTGAACACATCTCTGAACTCAACCCATTATAACTATGTCCACAGTTCAAGCTCATCTTCTATCGCTCCCATTGTTGCTAAAACTTCCTTGTTGTTCTCCCTACCTCTGATCTCACCCTGTTCTCTTTCTGCTGAATACCAGAATTACCTTTTTCAAATACAAATTTTGTTATATCACTCCTCTGCTTAAAACCCTCCAATGGCTCCTTCCTACCAAGAGGATAAAGAACACTATTTTTTTTTAAACATGGCAACCTACCCTTGTATTTTTCTATTTATCCTTAGAGTTACTTGATATGTTCTTTCTTTCTGGTTCCCCTGGGGAAACCCTGCTTACTGAGCAAACCTCAGTTCAAATGTCCCTTCCACTGTTCAGCTTTCTTGGTGCCCTCATACGAAATTAGGTGCCCTCTCTAACCCCAGGACACTTACATCTGTATAAGACAAAGCGTGAATGGCTTTCCCTCCTCTCCAACGAAGTACTTGGCACACAGTAAGTGCTTGTGAATAGCCTGTTAAATGGCTGGTGCTGGGAAGGAGCTCGAAGCCTTTAAAGTCACTCTTATTTAAAATGCCAGGGGTTTGGCGAGCACCTTAACCTGCTCTTTTCTTCATTCTAATACTATATAATAAGATGTTTCTCAAAATCTGGAAACATCTAATATCATGATAAAAATAAAGGGAAAAGTAAGATTCATTATTTGTATATCTTTTTATGTCATTGTGATTGATCACAGGCATTTCAATATGAAGGCACACGCATCTTCATATTTGAGGTCACTTTACAAACATTACTGCAAGAATTAATTCCTTTGAAGGGAATGCTATATATTGGGTTGGCCGAAAAGTCCGTTTAGTTTTTTCCATAAAATAAAAAACACGATTTTCATTTTTACCAATAATTGTATTCATTTGGATATTTTGAGTATGTTGCTATTGGCTTCTAGTGGGTAGAGGCCAGGGGTGCTGCTAAACATCTTCCAATGTGTAAGACAGCCCCACAGCAAAGAATTACTTGGCCAAATGTCATTAGTACCAAAAAACTTTGCAAACCATTTTTGACATATTCGATCAGGTGTAACACCTTCTCCATACATTGCACAAATCTTTTTTTTGCATTTCAGTTGCATTTTTACCTTTCTTGAAAGCATAATATGCCAAAAGTGTTGAGTATTTTCTTCCATCCTCAATATTAATATGGCAGTGTAAAAACTCACGAATTTTGATAAATTTTTAAAAAATGCATGCTGATATGACAGCTGTCACAATACATTTTAACAAAATTGTTCTGAATGAAGTAAAAGACAACTAAGTGCTACTGGAGCCATTGTATGGAGAAAAACCAAACCAATTTTTTGGCCAACCCAATTATTAGTGGGGAGTAATAGATGGAGGGCGTGTGTTTATTTAGTAGGTCTGATTTATTGGGTGTCCTCTCCAGTAGAGCTTCTCAGACTTTAAAGTGCACAAGAATCACCTGGGGATCCTGCTAAAATGCGGCTTCTGATTCAGGGAGTGTGGGGTGGGACTCACTGCTCTCATCTAACACGCTCTCAGGCGATGCTGATGCCACCGGTCCCTGGACCACACTCTGAGTCCTGAGGCTCTGCATGGCTTTCATGAGAAAAGTGGTAGCTCTGAGCCCCGAAACTGATATGAAGCTATAGCTAACAGAAGTTTCCCTTTTCTACCAGAGATCCGTACAGACATCCAATTATGTGTTGTGGTGTAGCCCGTTAGAAAACAGAGATCACATTCTTATAGTGGTACACTTTGATAACACATCTAAATTCTAAAACTTTACCATCTCATATAATATGCTAAACAAGAGTATACCAATGAATATGTTCCTTTCTTTAAAAATGCTGCTTTTGTAGGCCAATTTATAATTTGCTGTAGGAGCTGCTAAATGCCTAATTAAAAATGATTAGAGTGGCATTTTCAATTTTTTTCCTTTGAAACTTCAGAAGCCGAAGCTGATTACTTTCATGAAGGGGGGTAGGCATTGGTTATAGATTTGGAGTGTTATTTATTTTTAGTTTTCCAGAATAAAGTGAAAATTACATCTAAACACTCTTGACTCTGAGGAATTTGATTTCAAGCAAGAAAATTGGACTCTGCAAAGCACTCATTTGTTCAGAAACTTCAAGATTAACCATAACAGCAGCAAGAATTCCAAATGTTAATGGTTATAAGCACAGAAAGATATTAAAAATTGCAATTTATGGAATGAGCCTAACCATCCATTAATGGGCCCTTAGTGAAATAAAGTGTCTGCAGAATATCACAGAAGACCAGCTTCCAGTAAATATGATCACATAAATGTATTTATGGATATAGACAGATACTTAAATATATTAAATGAAGAAATCACATTTGATTACACTAAGTATAATATAACCCTATATTTAGGGGAAAAATTATAGAGTGTATGCTAGAGTAACATACTCTAAAATTGCTAGTATTGGGTGTTTGGGGTTGTGGTATTATAGGAGATGTAATTTCTCCCCCCAAAGTAAGCAGTTTTGAAAACTCTACTTTATAATGGGCTCAGACCAAGCTGAGGACCACTTCCACATATCCCTAGACCAAACTCTGAGATTATGAAATCCAAATGCTAAACACCATCCTTATTTATTGCAGCAAAATACAAATACAGAGGCGAAGGCTGAGCAGGAGCCAAGTGTCATTGGTGGAGAGTCCTAAATACATTAACCCTGCCTTTAATGATGGTTCCCTGCAGTACCTGATGAGCAGATAGGGGGAAATCTGGGACTTGCTACCCAAAACAGGTAATATTCTTGCGGGGAAGTATTTTTGTGACGATTCTGACATATTTGAAGGTCTGGCCGAAGCCTTGAGGCTGAGTTCCTCAGGCTTGCTGTCATCCACTTGCCCCTCACAAACCATGCCCTTTCCCTCCTTGCTGTGGCTGTGTGATAGGTGAAGCCACCTGAGTTTGTAGAGCAGTCGATGGGTTATTAGGCTCAGGCCAAGGCTGTTAATCTGGACTCCAGGGATCAGAAGGGGGAAGGACTATCAATTACTGCAGAAATTAAATGTAAAATTTTATACACTTATATACAGGCATTTGTGGAAATCACACTCCATGTCTTTCACCAGATTCCCAAACAGTAAAGTCCCTAGAAAAAAAGGTGTGGATACAGATATACAACTTTTCAGGAGTACAAGAATTTCGTCATGTCCATGTTCCTTACATGTATGACAAGACACACAAATTATTTTATGCATCAACTCAAATACACGTAACTAAACAAGACCACATAGAGCAAGAAAACAAAAATAGAAACCCCTGAAGGACAAAAAATATCCACTCTCTTATGACTTGTTACTAATTTGACCCTTCAGCTTATCTCAGGCAGTTAGGGCAAAATGCCAATAATAAATGCAAGTTAAAAGTTCCCCAATACTTCAAGTTCTCCAACTTGAATGAGCCCAGGAATAATCTCATATGCTTATTAACTACCCAGATTCCTGGGTCCTGTCCCAAGAGTTCTGGAGTGAGACCCAAGGGCTGATATTTTTTTACAAGCTTCTGAAATGACTGTGATGCAGGTGGTCTTCCCACCGCATGTGGAGTAAAACTGGTCTGATGTAATCCTTCTTCCCATTGCAAGAGTCCCTTCTGGATTAGTAGAAGCAATTACCACTTTGCTTTCAGACTCTGGAATACTTGGCTTTCTAAACTGTCCTCTTCTATTACTGGACTGGGTGGTATTACCTTGTCTCAGCTGTTCCAGTCAAACTTCCCAGGCTGTATCTGCATGAATGGCTTTTAAATGGGTCACCCCCAACCCCACCCTCTGAACCACAGCCAACATGTGTTCTAAGCATAGACACCACTTAACATACTCATTAGAAGATGAACACAAACATTTCTTCTTATAACTGACAGGGACTACTGATTACAACGAATAAATACTTTAATTCAATCTATTAGGGGTGACAACCAGAGATGTGATCAAGACCCAACCACTATAACGTTACAGCTTGGTTTTTAATCATTACATGACTCTCTTTAAGAGGGTGAGTTTCCTGCAACATGTAAAAACAGAAAGCTGGATTTCTATGTTGTTCTGTCACTGCCTTCCATAATCAAAACTGGGAAGAATATTTTAGGGTTTTAAAAAAATTTTTAAAAATGATTTTATTTATTTATTTTTAGAGACAGGGGAAGGGAGGGAGAAAGAGAGGGAGAGAAGCATTGATGTGAGAGAGAAACATTGCTCAGTTGCTCTCATATGCACCCTGACCAGGCACCGAATCCGCAACCCAGGCATGTGCCCTGACTGGGAATTGAACTAGTGACCTTTCACTTGGCAGAACAATGCATAACCAACTGAACCACACCAGTCAGGTTTTTTAAAATTTCATTTCATTTATTTTAGGGTTGCTAGGCTGATCATTTGTTACCCAAACTCATTCTGAAGACTAATGAGAAAATTTCATGAACTCTTGAAGGGAAAGTCTTTACAGAACTCTAAGGAGCTTTAATGAGCATGCAGTTGAACCTCATTAATTTGGATTCCACAAACACAAGATTTGTTATAATTTGTTAAAAAAAACCACAATAAAATTAGACTTTGTGCTATGAAGAAAGGTCTTTTTAAGTAAATGAGATAAATAAAACTGCTCAGGAAATATTTAACTTTACTAAGTTCTTAGTTTTGGAGCTCACAGGAAACATGAGCACCAAATGAGGTGATTTACTTACAGTCGTTCCTATAGTAAACAAAATTAGCACTTAGTGCTTCTCCTTTCCAGTCCAGAACTCTCTTTATCCTATTAATTATTATTGATATTATTAACCAGGTGTCTATCTCACTGTACCCAATTAGTATTAGCCAGTTACCTACAGCCCAGATTTTTTGCTAGGGCACTTGGTGACAGGGGGATTGAAGAATCAATTTTTTTTTTTTTTTTTTTTTGCAAACTCACCCTACATTTTTATGGTTGGTATTATCCTGTTTTTATCTGTCACAGAACTCTTAACCTGAATTATAGTTAATCAATATGATTCCAACTTACAGTGATGAAGGTTCTAGAATGAAAATATGTGAGTAAACTGGATCTGTCCTTCCCTACACTGTGTCTTGGGTTCTCCTGGAGATGAGGCAAATATTACTGCTGAAGTAGTTCATGTAGAAAATGTAACACTCATGGTATCTATGACAGTTTAAAGGGTTCAAATAGATGCTAAGAAGTGCAGCAGAGGGAGATGCCCAGAAGGTGAGTCAGCTCAATGCCAGGATGGCTTAAAAGGTACCATGTGCCTGCAAAAGTCCCTAATCCAGGATCTGGACCTCAGTCTCCCAGACTCAAGACACGGTTTATTACAGGCAAAGCAGAGCCGTATCTGGGAGATGGGAGTGGAGGACTCACAGTAACTAGGCTCAGAGATGCTGGTCCATGACATCGTGAATGAAAATGTATTAACTCAGCCGGCAATCAGACCGCTAGGCCCACATCAGTGGTGCCTGCTGCTCTGGATAAATTACATGGGAATTAGATCCAAACGCAGATTGCTCAGTGATCATGACAGCAGGATGAGAGTAACTAGTAATAAATTTTAACGGCATATCTGCAACAGGTATGGAATGCGTGCGTTACCTGGTCACTTCACGTCCAAACCTCCCTTTCTTATTTCTGCAGCGTTTCTCCCCCATGGAGCTGCAAACAAGTGGGTTTAATGAAATTGGCCTCAGCCAATCACCGCACAGCATTTCTCTTGCCACAGTAATCGGGTACAGGGTTAGTATGATCTAAATTGGTCCAATCAGTGATGTGAAGGGATTTTATTTTTTAAGGGGGAAATAGATGTGTTTCATCTACCACATTACCTGTTCATGACTGTGTTTGGCTTAATATAAGAGTAAATTCAACTACACAAGGATGAAATAGATTCTGTTTCCCCCCTCTCCCAATTAAGTAATAAGAAAAGTAGTAGGTGATTGCTGTCATCTGTTCAGGGGCTTGAAAAGGTCAGATCTAAAGGTCAATTCTGCTGGCCTTTCCCTCGTGAGCACAAAATTACTTTTACAGTCTCAGAAATGATGACCATGTCCAGGTCGTAAGAAGGAGGAAGGCATAAGAAAGAAGAGAAATACTCTGGAAAGCAAAGCTTTGAAAGAAATAATCAGCAGACTTACAGCGTGTCTCATTGGCTATGTCACATGGCCACCCTAGATGCTAGGAAGTTGGAGAAATGTAGTATTTTAGCTGAGTCATGGAAAAAACCCAGGTGCTCCTGTTAAGAAGAAAATTAAGGTGTGTAATAGTAACATTATGTGAATTTTTGCATATATATATATATATATATATATATATACATACATAAATTGAAAAAATCATGCAAATTTTTTGTCATGTAAAACATTGCAATAGTAGTAACAGTAAGAAGAGAAATATTTTTGCCAAGGGATGACTTTGCGATTGCCTCTCTGGGACATATTGGGACCTGACTTCAGGTCAGTGGGAGCGATCAGGCCAGAGGAGCAGGTGATGAGGAACGAGTATCCTTTCAGAACCTAGGCAAGGCCTTTAGAGGGTCTTCGGGTATGAGTGAGCTGTGAGTCATCCGCAGTCTCTCAAATGTCTCCATTTCAATGTTCGGAGTCCCATTCTTTTTCTCCCCATGCTCTAACTTTCACTTAAGGAACTTACTACGTCTGTGAATTCCTTTTACGGGGTAATTCAACAAGCCACAGGATCAGAGGTTGGGTTTGGTTCTCAGCTTCATCAGCCCTGTGGCTACAAAGGATATTCTTGTAGCCCAGCCATAGGAATTCTCTTGTTTTCTGGGCATACATTGAGGCAAGAATTCAAAACCTTGAGCCTGTTTCTTTTTTCAAAAGCTCTCTAGCACAATTATATTTATAGCCAGTGCAAACACATTAAAATATATATATATTACATGGAAGCAACCACTTGAGCCCACCAAAGCCTTGCCTTCAACAACCACACTCCAGTTCACTCCAATTAAGTATCGCCAATGGTTAAGAAAATGTTTTACTCCACTTGCCTTCAAATCCAACTAGGTCAAATAACTAATCTTGGGTTCCTATTTCCTTGATAGTCTGTTAGGTGCAAACATTTCCAGTACTGATTACTATTCTTAGTTGCAAAAACAGATTCTATTTTAACTAGGTTAAGTGCAAAAAGAGCAATAAAGGATATTAGGTAACTCACAGAATCTCGGGGAAGGCCTGGGAACCTAGTTTGGATGCAGCAGATCCAGGACCAATCCCGACAGCGGAAAACACTCAGCCACATCGCAGGCTGACACTGATGTCTGTTATGTGATACCAGCGTTACTTGGTTCTAGATCCTAAAAACTCAGTCACAACCACCGCAGAAAAAAGTCATACCGATGTAGAAACAGGTCCACCACTGTGAATGAATGAGGAAGAATGTGGCCCTCGGTGCTGTTGATAAACACTTAAGAACATGAGTGAAGCCAACTTTAGGTTAAAGTTGATACGGAAGATGGCAGAACAAATGGAAAAAAACTGGGTCTTTGGAAATATCATTGAACCGCTAGATCAAACCCATTCTACGTTGCATATTCCAGTGAGGTAAGTGAGTGAATTCGTTATCAGTCATGCCATTTGAATTTGGTTGTCTTATTTTGCAATGTGGGGTCCTAATTGCTTTAGGAGATGCACACAGGCATACAGATTGTACCTTTGGGCTAGGGCATTCCTTCCTTCGCCCAGGGCTTGAGTGAGTGCTACTGACTTGTGGCTTGTTAGGTTTCTATGTTCTGTTCCACGGGCTGGTTGCTCTCAAAGTTAGCTAGCAACAGAACAACTGGAAAATATTAACTTGGGGGAAAAAAAAAGCAAACATAGACCCCTTCTGACACCATACATAAAAAACATTTTAGAAAGATTCAAGATTTAAATGCAAATTAGATCATAAAAATATCTAAATAAAAACTTGAAGTCTGTGTAATCTTGGAGATACAAAAGAACAGAACTCGAATCATAAAAGGGAGACATACATACTTGATTATTTGAAAATACAGCAAAGATACTCAAACCCAAAATAAGCAATAGAATGGGAAAATAGCTTTATAACACTCTATATATAACTGTATATACTAATGTGCAGTTTCTACAAATTGATGAGAAAAAAATAAGTGACTTAGTAGAAAAAAGGGCAAAGTATATGAATAGGCAAGTGGTCAAAGACTGCACTCAAACATACCATAAATGCAGGACTATATGCTCAGCCTCACTGGTAGTTACCAACACAGAAATATTTTTTTACAAAATTTTCACAAATACTTAAAAAATGATAAGAGTGAAGATGAAGGACAACAAGCATGACAAACACATTGCTGGTGGGAACAGTCAGTTTTTGTTATTTGTGGATTCCATGGTTACGAATTTGCCTGCTTTGACCCAGAAATACCAGTTCTGCAAATCTATGCCCTCCCCACCCATAGAAGCATTCTTTGTAATGGCAACAAAATAAAACACACAACAATAATAGGGAACTACCTGAATGTTCACTGATGGGGAAATGTTTGAATATCTTGATAGATCCCTACTCATACCATGAAAAATTATATGATTCAAAAGAATTTATAAATTTACATATTCACTCATACACATACATTTCTTCAAAGATGTTTTTCAACTTTCCATCATTGTTCTTAACTATTGTGCCAGTACTGAGCCTTAGATGGAGTTCACCATCTATTTTGAGCTGCATTTCCAGGCAACCTGATATGTGTGTTTGTATATATATACACATATATACATTTTTTTAAGCCTGGAGGGTTTTCTGTTATGACTTGAGAAAAATTAATTTGAAAATAATGCGTGTAATATAATCCAGCTTATAAGAATAAATGACAGGAGCAAACAAAGGAAAACCTCCTGGTAACTATATAAGCCTTTGCATGAGGAGTGTGGAGAACGGGGCGGAAGAGCGCTTGCCAGGCTCCCAGTATTACTACCTCAGGGTAGAGGAAACAGGAGCATCAGGTAAGATTTTTTCTTTTCATCATATTTGTACTCTTATTTACGATGAGTACATAGTTTAAAAAAATTAAATAGAAGATATAAAAAAGGAACTTCAATTAATGTAAATAAACAAAATACAAATTCTTTGACTCCACCCCAGAGCTTTCAGTGTTCGTGCAGTGAAGGCAGAATCTGCATTTTCAGACACCGTGGGCTAGCGGTCTCCTCCCTGCACCGTGAGAAACCCAGCTCTGAGCTAACATCACCCTTCTCGCCCCACAGTCTTCCTGTGGAGATACAGCTAATGAAGTCGTTACAGCTAAATGCAGCCATCATCCGGTTCTACTCCCATGAAATGGCTCCCATATCACCTTGATTAGAGTTTTGGGTGTTCTCAAACTCTTTCACCATGCACTGATTGAAAATCTGTTACTTTCCGGCCACAGATGGGTAATGGCATCCATTGTGTATGGGTTTACCCTCATTTAACCCTCAGGGGACATCTTGATTTTCCTGACCTGCAAGCTGTTAGAGATGAGGGTCTGCATTCAGCCCCATGAACTAGTAAGCTTCCTTTCGAAGTTCTTATTAGGAGGAGCTGTCACTCTCAAATGAGACCTACATCCCCAGGATGCCTATTTTTTTCCATTGCTGAAGGATGGGCTTGGTTACCTTTACTACAAAATCAAAGTTTGTTTTTCTTTTCTACATTTAGAAAGTAAATAATTTTTCCCTCTGAAAACAAGCATGTTATCAGCCTATGTAATCATCAAAAATAATTGAAATGTTGCTCAAAGTAAAAAATTATATGTCTTATGAAAGGCATAAAAAGAGGAAAATAAAGAAAAAAAAACCCAAGGTAGATAGAGATAGAGAAAATCAGATGGAAAGTCTGAACTCTAGGGTTGTTTTATAAACAATATTTTTTTCTTTTCTGGCCAAGCAAAAGGTTCCCAATATATCCTACCCACATGAGCTCAATGTAACTCAAAGATATATGTGCAAGGAAAGTAGTTGCTCTGTCCCAGAAATAAATGGCTCACTGCTAGTGCCAGGCCAGTGAATTTCCCACCCAGAATCATCTTCTCCAGCGACAGTCGCCTCTTTGGCCATGACTTACAATCTCAAGGAGGGAGCCAGGTCATCAAGACACAGTCACATTCAATACAGACTCAGTGTTAAATATAAAGTAGAGAGCATCAAATAAAAACAAATCTGGACTTAGATAAAGAAAGACTATTTAAAAAGGACTATTTCAGCCCTGGTTGGTGCAACTCAGTGGACTGAGTGCCGGCCTGTGAACCAAAGGGTCACCAGTTCGATTCCCAGTCAGGACACATGCCTGGGTTGCGGGCTAGGTTCCCCAGTAGGGGGCGCTCGAGAAACAACCACACATTGATGCTTCTCTCCCTCTCTTTCTCCCTCCCTTCCCCACTCTAAAAACAAATAAAAAATATATTTTTAAAAAAGACTATTTCAAAAGGGGAGGAGAATTAGTGCAATAGGCAGACTGCTCTGACCTTAAGCTCTATAAGCATCTCAAAGGTCAGGCAAAGAGGGCTTATCTTTTAATAATGAGGAATCAGCAGGGCTAGGAGGAGCTGGAGAAGGGAGTGAGCAGGTGGCATAATCTGACAGTTGTGCAGGAAAGGTGTCCTCTGCAGCCAGCAGATTCTCAGGAAGGGCCATTAAGGATGGATTGTTCTGGAGCCTAATACTTAACCTCAGTGGTAAGCAGAAGCCTGTAGATTTAACTAAATTTTGATCAAGTCAAAGCAGCAAGCATCTGTCCAGACTGGTCAGTGGGGAACATTCATCTAATCACTTATGAGACAAAGAATGGGAGTTCGGCGGATCTATGTCTGGCCCTGCCGTAAGTAAGCAAGAGGGTCATCCATGAGTTTTAAGTAAGTCATACAGGGGAGGTGGCTGCAGAAGGGGTTCCTCAGGACAAAAAAAGGGTAGAGATATTTTTTAATAGTTATTTTTTTTGACATAAGCATAGCGCTCAGATGAAATTCAACGCTGCAGTTAAGAAAAATTTCCCTTTGAACCAAAAATTGTTGATATTTAGGAATAAATACTCACCTAACTTCGAACTGTTTGCTATGTCAAATTTAGGCAATGCAACTGCCAATGTGTTATGGTTTCGATAATAATCTGAAAGTCTGCACTTACACACCGTATCTCAAGATGTTGTTAATTAGAATTTGAGGACGGCGCACGTATCTTTGGGTAGAAGGGCCTTCTTTCCCGCTGTCAGTGCTGGGACTGGGAGTGCTTCCTAGGAGCCTCTGGCCCCCTCGGGAGGCCACGTAAGAAAGTGCCGTCCGAGGGGGGAAAGAGAAGAGTTTGTGACTTAACGTCGGCACCTTGTGGCTTCAAGGCATCTCTCTTGATCCATTTCAGAAGCTTCCAGAAGTAATAGTGAAGAGGCACTCATAGAAAGTCTTGAGTAGCCATCCTGCCCTTTTCATAGCTTCCAAGGGGGACTATCCGGGAGTAGTGTTAAGAATTGGGAAAGCAGCAAAAATATACTGGTAAGACTTTTTTTTTCCCCCAAGAAGAAGGCTAGTTAACCCCAGGCTTAATAAATAAGTCTCTACTATTAACGCAAGAAACTATAAAATAATCCAGGGGAATGCTGGTCTCCCCAGCCTTGGCCTCCTCTCCGCTCCTTCTCACTTTACTCCTTCACCTAGGTAATAAAATGTAGTTTGTTTACAGACCTCACAGGGACAAATGGCCCAGTGTATGGTCCTGTGTATGGTCCTGACTTTGGATGTTCTTGGTCCCCTCAGAAAATGAGGTAAATAGGTCAAGAAGATGCTCTTACTCCTCATTTGATGTCTGGGATGCCAACTGACATCCACTGGAACTTGGCTATCTCACCATCAGGGAAGTTGAATTCTCTTATTCTTGCATAAGCCTACAAAAGGAATTATTCTGTGGGTTTGTGTCCAGCTAAAGGATTACACACTCAATCCTAGACGGCATTACTCATTTGAGGTTTTTCTTGCACCTTCCAAAATGAAGAACAGTGACAAACATATATGAGGACACAAACGTTGATTGAGTAATGTAACATGCTTGCCAATTTTTAACAAATCTCAACCATATCCAGATGCCCACAGAAGCTATTCAAAGCTCCCACCAACAAAAATCCTACTTCCATGGTCTCACATAAATCATATCACAATTGGTCTTCAGTGTCCCCATTATCCTCCTTTCCGATGAAACTGTCCGTGGTCAACACCAGTAGTCAGCAAGGTTGGTTGGTGGAAGTGAGTCTCTGATTAGGTTAAATTAACAACATAAATATAAGACTACACAGCTTATCCTGGGTATTTAGCATAATTAGCATTGCCATGGTCACAAAGCACTGCCCAGTGATTCATGCCTTAGAAGTCATAGGGGTAAGCCCTCAAGGTGGATACAATAACCAGTTTCAATAACTTTTACGTACCATTATGCAGATATCTGGATGATTAATGATTATATTTACTTGATCAATATACTTCTGTAGACTACTTTATAAAGCGTATTTACACAAGAAAGAGCTGGGCTATACTACAATCTTCAATCTTATACTCTGAAAAACTAACCTAAAAAAATAAATTGCCAAGAGATAGAGGACAAGCATTATAACTTAGGTGTTCTTACTACTGCGTGCTCCATGAGGAAGAGAAGGGAGGCAAGCACAAGAAAGTGGAGTCGAGGCTGTTCAGTGTTTCTCTTCTGGACACTTGTCCTCAAGCTAAATGTTACCAAGTAAGGGACAACAAGCTGGCAGCTTGGGAGAGAGAGTTTTCTGTGACCTTCGAATTGGTGGGTACATGGACAACTTACATCGCTTCCCCTCTCTGATAACGGGACTGGGCACAAGCACACTTTTGGTAATCTTAAGGGGATTTTGAATAGAAATGTTTTACATTAAAATGGCATATTTAAATGAAATCACCCTTTAAAAAAATAATTTCTAAAGTCTAGCATCTTGGACTCAAAAGACTCAGATAATTATTTCCCCTAAAGAAGAAATCTTGTGTACTTTTTATTGGCCTTCCATTTTTCTTATTAGATGCTTAAAGATAGCTCATATTTTGTTCTTGTTTCATTGATAGATAAAATCACTCACCTACCATGGCAAGGCAGGAAAAGAGAAAGCTCAATTAGGCTTCTTGATTAAATGACATATGTAATATAAAATATTATATACCTTACTTAGCTTCTAATTGGCATTCAATAATGTTAATTCCTTCCCCCTCTCCTATTATGTCTTTCTGATAGAATCAGCAGGATTTTAGGCAGGAAAAGCCTAGAGCTTTGAATAGGTTGTGTTAAACACTCAAGATAGCCTCTGGGGCATTTCTTTCACTCAACAAATCCTTAGCATCTAATGTTCTCAAACACTGTGCTGGGAGCTGGAGATTCAAAGGTGAAAATGACTGAGGCCCTTCCTCACAGAACTTAAAATCTAATGAGGAGGAGAGACCAGGAGACATTGGTCAGACCTGGGATACACGCCTTGGAACTCTGGGTCACAAGTGACGGCAAACCCAAACCCAAGTAGTTTAATTTTGGCTCAAATTATTGAGAAGTCGAAGTAAGAGCTGGTCAGCTATGGCATCACAAAAGCTTCCCCACACAGTGTCACCACGACAGTATTTCCCTTTGTTCTGCTCTGCTTGTTTTTGCGTCCGCTCCACCCTCAGAGAGCTTCCCACTTGTAATCTCTTGGCTGTAGCAGTGAAAAGCCAAGGCACATATTATGCTCAAACCTCGAGAAAAAAAAAAAAGGGAGAGTTTCTCTTTCAAAAAAGTAAAGGTTTTATGGCGACTCTAATTGGCTTAAATTGGATTATGTGTCCTCTCCTGAGTCAATCACACAAGTTAGGAGTAGATTAGCTGATCGTTTTAGCTAATCAGGAATCTACCTCCAGAGCAGAAGGCAGGACCAACCTCAACCAAGCCGGATGGACTGAGTCAAAGAAGGGTGATTCCGATAAGGGAAACTATGGCCACAAACACATAGAGCCCTCACCATGTGCCAGGCACTTCTAAACCACCAAGACGTGCTCATTCTTTTCCTTCAGTTACAGCCTTAGGAGGTAGATACTACTTTTATCTTATTACTGGGTGGCGAGCCTGCAGCACAGGTTGCTTAATAACCTGGCTCAGGTCTCCACACACAGTGAGCCAGTTTGTCAGGAAAAAGGATAGTGCCTCTCGAACGGCAAAAACAACAGGTGCCCAGGACGAAGGTGAGCGCAGGACACTGAAAATCAGAGTCCAAACTGGAGGAATTAAAGCTGAAACCTGAAGGAGGAATGACAGTAAGCCAGGGTGCGGGGGCAGGATGAAAGGAGTTGGAGGTAAAGGCATTGACTAAAAATGCGCCGGAGGATAAATAAGAGTCGGAAAATGAGGGACCTTGCAGTCAATATAAAGAAGGTAGAATGTTATCTTGAGGGTGATGGGCAGCCATAGAAGATTTTATTCAAGACACCAACAGAGCGTAGGTATTGAGTGTGGGAAGTATGGACTCAGGGATGGACAAGACAACGCAAGGAACTAGGTAACAGGTTCTTGCATTACAAGTTTACCTTGCCCCATGTTTAATTCCCAGTTTCCAGCAATCTCATGTACCTAAAAACTGTAAGATTATAACCATTAGACATATTATAATTGAATATCTATTGACACATAAGTGTGTTTATTATGTAACACTTTAGGGAATAATTGCATTCATCATATATTTTAAACTAAAATAAGTAGTGTACAAAATAGTCTATATGGAATAATTACATTTTGTATTACAAATAATACATGTGTAGAAAAAGGTATGGAAGCTTATGGTAATTGTACCTGGGTGGAGAGATCAACGGGTTCTTTTTCTTTCTTTGCTTAAAAATAAACACGTTACTTCTATAGTAAGTTTAAAAGGCAATTTTTAAATTGTTGCATGGAAGTTATATAAGCATTGCTAATTGTAAACAATTCAAACAATATGCAAGTATATATAGTAAAGTGGGAAGCAACCCCCCTCGTTCCTTAGAAAATTGTATTCCTTTCCCAAAAGGAAGAGTAACCACTATTAACAGTTTGATGTGTATCCTTATAAACAAATCTGGGTATACGTATAATATTATACATATACATAAACATGATTATCATCTATAGGATTTCATGTCATGTAATTCATTTACCTGATCTATCATTGCCAAACATTTGAGTTGTTTCCAAGTTTTTCTTACTGAAAACAGCACTGCAATAAAATTCCTTGTGTGTGTGTGTGTGTGTGTGTGTGTGTGTGTATTCTCCTCTTGTATATATGCAAAGATGATTTAAGATTAATTTTTAAAAGACTTTCTGGGCCAAAGGGTACGTACATTTTAAATTCTGACAGACACAGCCAAATTGACTCCTAAGAGACAAGCCTCATTTATATTCTCAGCAGCCAGCAGTTTATGACTGTTTCACCATGCTCTCATTAAACCTAGAGATTATCAATTTAATTTTGGTCAGTGGGCAAACAAATAGCATTTTATTCCACAGAACACACTTTGGAAAACATTGTTCAGTAATTATTCTTGGGATTTGAGTATTAGCCAGTAAACTTTTTTTTCAAAAGTTGTTAAGAGTCTTTCCAAAATACTTACCACTGGAAACCTCTGTACAGAATATGAATTCACTTCTTTGACTTAAATGGACTCTCATCTGAATTAATTTCCAGCTGATCAGTTATGGATCTAAATCGATAGTCTCCTACAGGACTACAGAAGAAGCATACAGGTACTGTAAAGGCTAGAATGTATGCTGATCCCAGTGTATGCCTGTAGGCTGGTGTTTGGAGTGATCTGTGAGGGACAAGAACAGAAACACTCATATATATGCCACTTTGGAAATTTTTAAAGAATAGTTTAAAAGCAGCCTGCTTGCTCATTGCATAATCACATGCATAGAGCTCCAGAGGAACTGTTTCTTATTCAGTGCACAGGATAGCTCACCAGGAAAGAGAAGAGGTACATTAAAGGGATGTTTGGGAATCTGCATGAAGAAAGAGAGGAAACCATAATGGAAACGCTGATAGAGTCTTGGTGGCGAATACGAACAACTGAGGGAGGGGATGGCCCAGTTCCCAGAGGCGGTACAATGAGAACACATGAGCTAAGCTTTGTCCAGGGCAGGCTGCTTCTTCAGAGGAAGTGCTGCTTTGCATAAAGATTATACTATGAATATTTATGGACCATATTCTAGATCTCTATGGTTCTGCTTCTGCTTCTGTCCTCTCTCTGCTCCTGCTGTCAGGATCCAAAGATGTAACAGTATTGAATCATCATGGAGAATCCAAGAGGCTATGCGGGAAGACATAATCTGCCGTCCAAGGTGGTCAAACTTCAGGGTTCAAGGTCATACGTTGAATCTCTTGTTGATAAGCAGAAACCTTGGTGGTGTTCCCTTTGAATATGAGCATAGTTCTACAATGTAGATATTATTCTTGTTTTGCAAAGGATGAAACTGAGGCTTATAGAGATTAAGAAACCCATTCAAGGTCACATAGCTTCTGTGGAGTCAGCCTCTAGGATGGTCCCCAAGGATGCCCAGCCTTCTGGTAGTCTCACCCTGTGTTCCTCTCCCCGTGAGCATGAGCTGGATTTACTGACTCACTTCCAAGGAATAGGACAGAAATGATGATATGCCACTTTGGAGGTTAGGGTGTAAAAACACTGTTGTTTTGAGTTTCTGTTTGGGGTGATTATAAAGTGTTGGAAATAGGTAGCGGTGGTAGTTACCCAACATTGCATAGGCACTGAATGCCACTGAGTTG